>JANRGW010029102.1:0-58398 GCA_024733675.1 Psilopsiagon aymara
CCCCAGCATCCCTATAGGCCCCCTTCAGATATTGGAAGGCTGCTATGAGGTCTCCACGCAGCCTTCCCTTCTCCAGGATGAACAGCCCCAATTTTCTCATCCTATCTTCATATGGGACATGCTCCAGTCCCCTGATCATCCTTGTGGCCCTCCTCTGGACTTGTTCCAACAGTTGCATGTCCTTCTTACATTCAGGACACCAGAACTGCACGCAATACTCCAAGTGAGGTCTCACTCACGAGAGCAGAGTAGAGGGGCAGGAGTTGTCAGCTAAGAACCATTACCTAGAAACTAGAATAATAGCAACAAAACAGCATGAAAAAGGTCTCAGGATTTTACACATCACTAAACCACATGAAGCACAAAAGCCACCAGTTGTGTTTGGAAAACAAAGCTTGCTGCTACTCTGGCCATCCCAGCAAGTGATCTGGTGGCCTTCTATAAGATGCATCTTATAAGACTCTAGATGTTACTGTTCATTTTGGGCAATGCTTATTAGTTTTGTACATGGTGTTAGGCCTGTAGAGCCCTGAACATCTACAGCTGCACAGCTAAAGAGTCAGAAGACACCATACACTGTCCATCCACAGCCTGCTACAAAATTGCTCTAAAACTGCAGAGGCTGTAGGTCGTTAGCAGCCTGAGGATTCTAAGTGATATCAAGGTAACTTAGAAGCACCACATCACCAAAGATAACAAGATAGTAGATTGACATTGATATTGGCCTTTGACATGTTGAATTGCCCCTAAATGAAGGGCTCCAGCTTCTCCTCAGTCCCTAGCTTGTCCATTGGCCTCACTGCTTATGGGATGGCTCATGTTTATACTGAAGTGTGGCATATGCTGACTCTGTAGAGCACATGAATGCAGGAGGGGACCACACAGAGCTTGAAGCCAATCCCCAGCAGGGCCAGGATTTTGAAAGCCAGAACCGGTCTTTTTTAAGAGACTATATGAAGACTTCATGCTGCTCTTAACCCCTCATTTTCTGTCTTGCGTCCAGCCTTACATGCATGCTACCACTATGTTCTTCTCCAAAAACAAATGAGAAGCAACATCCAGCATGGGAACCACTATTCATCCAATAAATATAAAAATATAAGAATAAAAAGTTGGCCAAAGTGCTTCCTTTCCCTTTACACACCATTTATAAAGGTCTAGGAAGATCATGCTACTAGCTAGACACTTGAGAAATTAAAAGAAATAAAATGAGGGACTAGTTGTATCATTTCAGTAAAGGAGCAATATCCCAAGTGCAATGAGCCCAGCTTGCCTTTTGCTTGGGACCACTAAAGCCCTTCAGTTTGTTTTTATTCTGGACACTTGTCCTCAAAAACAGCAGAGACCCGCCCTTCCCCAGGGGTTTCATCCATGCCAGAGCATGGCAGCATTCCTCCTCCAGACCAGCAGCCCTCCTTCAAGAAGTCATGAGAAACAGCTGCTGTTTCACAGGCCAGCTCGTGTCATGACCCTTCCCATACACATTTTTGCTCTTTACTAAAAATACTATGCTCCCGTTCAACTCACGGGCCCTGCCAGAGAGAGAAGCACCATGCACCAGCCTCCATGCTGGAGCAGAGGGTGCTGGCTGAGGCAAGAGGTCTGCCCAGTGTATGTTTTGACAGCCAACAGCTCAGAGATGCATGAAGGAGAAAGGCAGTTCTCTGCATTGTTTCTTCTTCTCCCATTTCTTCCAGTTACTGTGTGCTCTTAATCCACTCCTCCTGGCCTTATTTGTAAGCTTGGTGCCAATCCTTGGGTTTTTCCCAGTGTTTCAAAGGACATCACTAGATCCTCTCTTTGAAGATCACCAGGAGGATATGAGGTGACAACCACAGCTCCTGCTATGGGGACAGCTCTGCAATTTCCTTGCAAATTTACAAATCTGTGAAAACTTTCAAACAGACCCACAGCTGTGAAGGGGACAGGGCTGTCATCTCTTCTCAGTCAATCGTCTTTCTCCTCAGGCCTGAGGATCTCTTCAGGCTGTGGAAGACCTACTGTAAGTGGTGAGGTTTCTACTACAGGGTCTGGGAAGTGTGGGAATTCGAAAGAGGCCTCAAATTGTGTACAACTTAGACTTGGAGCCAGATGACTTAACCATAAGAAATACCGAGCCTCTCTGGATGGTGCCTTAGCACCAGCCTGTGCTAGTGGGAGGAAGGAGCACCATGTACCTGGCACAGGCCCAGTGTCATGCTGGTGGGACTGTGTCATCCCCCCTCTGACTTCTCACCAGGGCCTCCCACCACAGCAGATGCAGCTCTGCATCTGATATGGCCTCCCCCTCAAGAGCTGCTCCTAGAGACAGAAAAATAAGCAATGGAGAGAGAAAGCATCCCCTGAAATGGAAAACCTGGCTAAAATAGTCAGAGTTGGCTCTCTTGCTGGGCCCAGAAGTGGGGATAATGTGCTTTGGGTTTAACATGTTTGGTAAAGCACCAGTGCAAACACCAAGAGCCTTGACTTTATAGGCTTTGGGAGGACATCAGGGGTTTTCCCAGGCTCTTTCAGTAGGTCCTGGTGTTTGGAATGCAGCTGGTTACAGGAGCACTGGCACCCAGATTTAACACGGTGCCCACACTTGTGCGAAAATGTGGGGCATCAAAGATGGTCCATGTAGAGGGTGGCTTCTTGTCACCATTTGGAGAAGGAAGGGTGGCTGAGTTAGCCTGGTTCTGGGTTGGGTTAAAGAACAGATCAGTTCCTTACAGGAGCAGAGGGAATTAGGAAAACTTCTAGAGAGAAAAGCAATAAACCTCAGTGAAGCAGGCTGAGTCGAAGGCCTTTTAAAGAGTGACTCAGCCAGCATATTGCAACTCTGGGTAAGACTCCATGCTGTAAAAATCTCCTAAGCAGAGGTGCTGAGTGATTGCTTTATTGTTTCTTACAAACCTTGCTGTGAAATCCCTGTAAATATGTTTATGAGCTTGTAGGGGTGGCTTCCCCGCTGCTGACTGTACTGTAAATAAACATGCGTGCCTTTGATTCACGGAAGTTCGTCTTCTGGGCTCCATTATGGTCCCTGGCTCTGCTTTCTGTTCAGACATGGGGCCCCCTCAGTCCCAGCTCACAAGGAGCATGGCATTTCTGCTCTCCAGCAAATAATGAGAATGAGTGCACATGTTTAGGATTACACATCCCCATATGGTAGCCTTGCTTGCTTCCCCCTCCCATCTACTTCCCCCTGAAAAGCTCTGTGAACCTCACCAGCACTGACAAGGCAGCCTATGGAAAGGCCATCAGGTCTGGAGGCAGCTTGCATGCACTGTCCTTCCTTCCACATGACAAGGACATTTGGAGATGTCCCTCTGAGTTTGGGTGGGCGATGCAAGAGCTGGAGGATGCATGTTGCCTGCATCTAAGGTTTGCAAGCATGCTGGTGCATCTGCATTTGAGGTAGACCTCAAGAAACTATGTACTTTTTCTTCCACCCTGCAGTTGGCTTGGAGCAACCCATGCCAAAGCAGTGAGACTGAGGCCAACTGATGAGGCCAGCGGAGAAGTCTGGCATCCCATGCTGTCTGCCCTGTCCTCCCACACAGCCAAGCTGTCTCTGTCCCATCACAGCCCTGTGTTCAAAGCAAGCTGAAATTGCTTATGCTTTACCTAAAAGCCAGGATTTTGTGATGCCAGAGATTTTCAGGCTCTGTTGGATGAGTGGCCAAGATGCCTGTGCAACGGAGGTTCAACACAGGGACAACTCCTTCGCAGCCGTCCCAACACAAGCTGTCCTGTTCTTAGGGAAGGATTCTCCTAATCTCAACACAAACCTGAAGACATAACTTTTACACCTATTTATGAGTTACCCTCCATTTCAGTGTGCCCATATAAATGTAGAGCCCCAGCACACTGGACATACCCATGAACTTCAGTGAAACCTCCACTCAGGCATCCTCCTGTCTCTAACCAAACCAGCCTCCAGCCAGGGCTTCTTCACCATCAGATGGTGTGGCATTAAACCTGGATTCCTAACCACAACATAAAAAATAAATACGTAAGCCGAAGAAAACATTTCAGAAATGTAACAGCAGCAAATGGAGATTTTATCAGTTTCTCTGCTTCCACCCACCCTCTTATTACAGAATTAAAATATGGGGTTGGTCCAGGAAACAATATACATCAAAATAAAGAACCAGGATATTTGCCCATCAGTATAAACCAAATGAGAGGCATACCAAACATCACAAAGAATCCTGAAAGCAAGGAAACATCTTGTGCACTCAATGAGCAAAAAGCTTCTATTTTGTGTAATGCCTTGCAGCCCAACTGTGTTGTGAGATGTTTGAAGCATAACTTAATAAAATGCTGTAGGCATAAACAGGACACCAGGGAGATTTTTCTTAGCTGGCTTTTGAAATGAAACAGAATCAGTGCAGCAGGTCATCGGCTCCAGAGGATGAAACACTGAACAGAAGTTTCTCACCAGGAAAAAAGGACCTGCTTTTAAGCAAGGACTTTGAGGAACTTTAATTTTATAAGTCTGGAGCCAAGTTGGGGCCAAAGATTTAAGCTGATATGCACCTGTGTATGAATATGTCTGTGTCTGAGCATCTGTGGCACCAAGTGTACACAGAGAAGTGGGTTTTAACTGAACAGCAGAGAGTGACAGCGACTCTGTAATCAGGGCACTGGGCCAGGACTCTCTAGACTGGCTCAAGTCAGAGTGTATTTCAGCACATTATTTTCTATAACAAGGCATTGAATTTCCACACATGGCAGTGAGGAATCAGGTGTTGATTTGTAAGTGGGAATGGGAGTCTCCAGCTTTATAAGTCCTCTGTCATTTGGATCCCTTGTATTCATCTTGTGAGTGTCCCTTCTCTATATATAGGACCAGAATAACAGTCCCTCAGTTCTCCTGCCTTCCTTGGGTATCTAGGTTGCTTGTGTCACTGAGCAGAAATTGTCTCCTACTACAGGGTCCTATTGAAACCACCAGAAGCAGGATAAACTGAGGACCCAGGAGTACTGTGCCAGACACCACAAAGCTGCCAGACCCTTTCTTTGCCAGGCAAGGGAAAAGGATAATTAGGATACCAGTATGGAACCAATAGCAACTGGATCTCATTTGGACCACCTACACATTGTGAGAATAAGGAAACTGTCTCCAGTTATTTTCCCAAATACAGTCAGAAGAACCCTATCAGATCTCCCTAATTTCTGCCTCTGTTAAAGTGTCTATTTTCTGCCTCCTTTTTTATTAATCTCAATTTTTCATTTTCATTTGGTTTTCTACTTAACATCAAGCATAATTAATCAGTGATGAGGAGGAGAGGTCTGGTGCTTGATGATTTAGCTTAATGATTTGACCATGGGGTCTCAAACTGGTATCTTCAACACAAAAGTTCCCATCCACTCCCAGCTGTGTGTGAGCAGAGGAGGAACTCCCAAGGAAAAGGAAAAGCTGAAGGGCTTTTCCAAGATAAGTTTGCAGGGACATCCTGGGAAACCAGTGGGATTTATCTAGTCTGGAAGTTTGCATCTTTCCAAAGCAGGCATCCAGAATTTTTTTCTTTATATGTTCACATCTTACACATCTGGCTCAGCCGGTCCCCAAACACTCCCATTTCTTGAAGAAAATCAGATGCTACTCTGAACTTTCTGGTGTAGAGTCCACCCCTAAACTTTAACTTCTAGTTATCTGGATTATGCAATTTTAGTGAAAGGGAAATTAAGAGGATTTCCCTTTGCTGGCATATGGCTGTCAGTTGATCCCAGAAAAATTTCAGATTTAGTGCTCCCATTTGATAGCTCAGGGGAAAGGAATTGGCTCCATAGCAGTAAGCCAAAGATGTGAAGAGACAGTTGCCTGAGCATTGTGACTGATGGCCACAGACAGAAATGTTTTCCTCACTGTTTTGAAGGTCAATTGCTGCACCTTAGACCTTAAAAAAACATATGGTGACTGACCTTCGGATGCTGATCTGGAGCCTTGCCTTTCATCTCTCTCCACTGTTCAAGATTTCCTCTCTCTATTCTCGTCCAAGCCATTGCAAATCTTCTTTTCTTTTTCTCCTCCCCTTGCCTTGGCTCAGGCAGTGCCTGAAGGCTCAAAACAGGAATCATTCGGCATAATTCTACCCCCTGTATTATGCATATAGTCAAGTGAATGATCTAGTGGTCCCTTCTGGCTGGAAAATCTCTTTAGGTTAAACCTGTAATGGTAATGCTAATGCAGACATTTTGCAGACTTTTTTCAGGACATGCATGTTTGCGATTCCCTTTGGTGACTAGGAATAAGTTAGTTCCCAAACCAGCACTGACAACCATATTTGTTAATGTATTGGATACCGCTTAATTCAGTTTAAAACAAACTCAAAAATTCTTATCCATCTTATTTTGATACGTGTTACTTATTTATGCAGGTCCTAGAAAGAGAAGCTTTGGACAAGCACATTGCATTTTTTAACATGTCTGTACATTAGCTTTTAATAAGTTGGTTAAAGCATATTAGCTATTTTTAAGTCCTTCTCCCCTAGTCTACAGGACTTGACTGTCAAGAGAGGCCAGACCAGTACTTCTAACCAACATGAAATTTACCTCAAAACCCAGTAAATAAGGCAGCTCTTCCAGTTGTGCAAGACATATTGTCATGATGTTGAGCTCTTGCAAATGTTATCTGTTCCAGAAGGTGGTCATCTAGAATCAGATCTAAAACAGTCAGAGCTTGGCTGCACATTCTCAGATCAACAGGATTATGTGCCTTGCAGGATTTGTTCTGACTGTGAAAATGAAGCAGGTTATGAATCTACATGATTCACATCTCCTTTAAGTGGAAGTGATTTGTCCCTCTTCTGCCAAAAACATCTCCAAAAGATCCAGATCCAGGCCATCCTCATAACTGGCTCAAAATTAACTCCAAAATAAGTGGGAATATGAAAGGAGGGAGAGATGAATCTCTACTTAATCCAAACACTGTTTTATCCCTCAATCCAGATGCTTAAAAGATTTAACAAGAGGAAGGCTGCCATGCAGCCCTCACATATGTACTAGAGAATGGTTAATGTGCCCTAAAGTTTGATATTCTGAATAAAAATGGATTTGAGAAATTGATTTGGATTAACTTGATCTGCTTTTTCGTGAAAAGATTTGGAATCCTAAACAAGCAGCTTAGCCACGATTAACTCATTTAAACACTTTCATAGCTAAATGTATTCCCAATGCCCCGAGCTGTAGGAGCTTTACCCTTTGGGGATTAAGCTAACCTAATGTGGGTGTTCTCCTGCCCTTCTCCTCCATATCTGCTCTTTCTAAAATTGGCTCCTCATCATATCACCTCTTTCCTTTCTTTCACTCTAAGGGGCTGGAGAAATCAAGACATGGAAATTTCTCCCCATCCATTCCCATCTGGTTACAATTTCCTTCCCCCATTGTATGGTGGTAAAAAAGATGATCTGAGTCACGCTCAATTTGCCAGGTCACTGAAGAACCCCAACGATGAAGAGTCAACCGTGCAGCTGCTGCCTTAGATTGACATGCAAGTCATTCAGAGGAGGGGGGCCCTCAGTCAACCTCTCTGCTTAGAGACAACCCAGTAATATGAATTAGTCCTGGATTTATATATATTACCCCAGAGCATCCTTGCCTCTGGACCTGCCAGGACTCATTGTCTATGCCTACAGCAGTAAACTAAAGTAAATTAGGACATGGGCCCAAAACGTGTCACACATCCATTCACAGTTACATTATTCACATCCCCTTTGGCACTGGTGAGACCTAGGCCAACCTGCAGTGAAAAGGCATGACACAGGTTTGCAGAGGGCCCAGCAGACAGTTTGAATGGAGCCATCCTGGCTTGCTGATTAGAGGAATTTATGTAATCATAAACTGCACAAATTGGTCTCAGACCCAAAGGCAGCTCCTCACCCATTTTATTTGCTAGTATACATGGAGTTGCTAACAGTAAACTATGGATACAGCAGGCCAGTTCCTCAGGGCAACAGAAATGCTGAGGAGGGGGCAGTGGTGTTACAAGGGGCAGTCAGCACTGAAAGCCAGAGCAAGGTGATTCACTTCCTTGTTCATCACAAAGAAAGGATTTGCCTGCAAAAAACTCATCTTATGCCATAGGTTACAATGCATGCCTGTTGTTTCAGGATGAAGAGCAAGGCTACTTGCTCATAGGTAACTCAGAAGAAACAAACACTGGGAGCCGGGAAGTCCTCCAAAGGTGAAATTCTTTCTGTCCATCAAACAAAGTGAGTGATGAAATTCTAGTGCCAGAGCTCATCAGAAATAGTCAGGTTTCACCATGACTTTTTTTTTTTAATAAAAGACTATAATTTTTTTAATCTCCGCAGGAATGTTCTGGGGGTTTGTTTTGTCTTGTTTTGTTTCTCTCCCAAAGGAGGGAGAAGATCTGTTTTCAGGACTAAAAGCACCTGGAAATAGAAAGCATGATTTACATTAAAGTCATAAAAAACTTACGCTTTGGCTCCTTGCATTTCTTGAGGCTTACTGGTGAAAACTGGCATTTTGCGTCCAGATGCAACCTCTTACAAGGCAGATGTCTAACCTTAAACTGCTTCTCACAAGTCACACAAGCTGTGCGTTCTCATCCAGATATTTCTGCTTTAATTCTTTTTTGGCTGCCCTTTTTTTTTTTTTTTTTTGCATTCTTTCTTCATTTTCTTTAAGAAAATAAAAATAAAAATCACTTTTTAAAATAAGACACATAAAAGATGAACCAAAACAAAGTCTTACAAAGAGAGTATAGTTTGAGACTCTTGGGAAGGATTAAGCTACACTAGCATTAAATGGCAAAAAACCACATGCTCCAAAAGCCCAGGCAAATGAAGTAGGGAGAAAACCCAACCTAATTAGAAATGTATTTTCATATAGTCAGAATGAATCATGTCACTTATGTAGAAAATCCATGCTGCTGCACAAGCCTGGTGATTCAGTGCAACTATGAAGCTTTTCTCTCTTTCATTTGCTAAAATACTAATGTAAATGCAGCATTTGTCAAAGACATTGGATTCCCTGTCCTGTGAGGTAACATGTTACAAAATGTGACATAAATGGGATCCAGAGCTGCAGAGAGAACTAGGTTTCTACCCTGAACATTTAGCTCTGCTACAGTCCTCAGGATCTTCTAGGGGTCTCTCTGAACCATCTCAATCCAGCCTTCTCCAGAGCCCGAGATTTCTCTCACCAGCCCTAAGGAAAACCACTGAGACTTTACATCACCTTCCAGTACCTGGATCACAGGCAAAACAGACCTTGAAGTCCAAAATACAAAAGAGACATTCCCCTACTTATTCTTGGTGCTATCATGAAGCACATGGGAAACACATTGCTCCAGACCCCAATGACCAGAAGGGACAAAGTACCAGATAAGAAGGATTGGATAAGGCACGAATGTCCCTTGATAGTTGGTACTATCCATGTCCTTGCATCAGCTATGCTGCCCCACTGTTTCTGCTATACTGAACGCTCAGTTTATGAACACAGATACATAAGAAGAAAAGAATAATAAAACCCACTAGTTTAGGATATGAACCTGGAACGTAAGGTTGGAGGGGTGTCTGATTATCAAAGCTGTAAGAGAATGAGCATGGATATATAGGCAGAAGATCTTACAGGGAGAAGACCTAGAGATATTTGCCTTATAGCATCCTACGGTATCTAGGATGTCCCTTCTGTGTGGATAGACTCACAAGAAAGATAAGTGGGAACTGAAAAATATTCCTAAGTAGAAGATGAATAGTTCTATTTCATCTTCTAGAAGTTTTCACCTTCTAGAGGTTCTGACTTCTGCATGTTGGTGGAGCCAGCAAAGACTAACTCACTCTAAAACATCTTAATCTTGGCCTAACTTGGTGCATTCGGGTCCCACCTTGGTTATATTAACATACAGAAGAGTTAGCCATCACAATGCCTTAAAACATTGTTGGCACTCTAGCCTTTCAACAAGAGGGGAGTGGCAAAAACAATTACAATTTTCCAACACACTGCTCCAAGACAAACCTTAATCCTGATGAAGTCTGTCTGCATAGTTACAGAGCGAGAGTAACTCTGTGATGAATTATTTTCCCTTCACCAGTTCAATTTCATGGCTATTATTCAGAGCCCTTCACTTCTTTCAGCCTAAACTAAAGCTTTAATCTCTTTACTAGTGCTCCTGATTCCTTAGCTCCATTTTTATGCTTCTGCCTTGAAAAGATGGGGGCTTTTTGCTCCAAAACTCAAGATGAGCGTTATGAATTGCTTGCTGCACACAAGGAAATGTGCACTGAGTTGTGTACATGGTTTTGCCTTTGGAAAAGCTTGAACAGAGTTTATGAGAAAACTCTTGGGAAACCGGCCTACTTAATGACGGCCATGCCTTGTTTTTCTGGTTATGATTAGCACCGGAGAGCTGACATTGCTTAGTTCAATTGGTGTTTCCAACACTGATCTGGGAAGGATCCAAAGCTTCTTTTTGTTAATTTGTCAGAGTGGATTAATTTTTCAGCAGCCCATTACTTGAATACAGCCTGCCCATTTTCAAGCTTCATTGTGAGAAGCCAGTGATACTGAGATGACAGCAGTCAGGGGCAGACAGAACCCAGATGTGATACAGAGCTGCAGGAATGTACTGATGACATCTGGAGATCAGCTTGCTGCTTGTGAGTAAGACTCGAAGGATGTATTTCAGCCAGAGCTTACCCACTTATCTACTTCTAAGCAATCAGTTCCCAAACAAATTGGTCACCAAATCACAACTGCTGGCCCTTGGAAATTATCTGTCCTTGTCTACCAGCTCTGGTGGGACATCAGGAAAGACAATATACAGCATAGCTGTTATTTCAAGGACTGGATACCAACCCTGAAATATTCCACTATACTGTATGTTCCTCCTGCTAGTGAGTTTTCTGAGGAAGAATTTACTAGTGAGGAATAAGAGCAAGAAGGGATTGTTTCTTAATTTGTCTTCTTCCTTCATCTACAGTTACATATCATCGACATGTAATATCACTGTCAATGGAAGGCAGATTATCTATTGCTTTTGTACTCCTGAACTACATGATTTTCTCTTTTAAAATGTTCCCTAACACCCAGCTGCACTATGTCAGACACCAAAGCACAGAACAAGGTTACCTTCAGATATGCATCTCATTTTCTATGGGAGATATAGGTTTGTTTTCATACAAAACTCTTTACTGGCACATTATTAGTTTCTTTGTCTTGATGGCACGCACTTCCCTCTCTATATCCAGTATTTCCACAGTCGCATCCACTTTTGCAGCAGTCTTCCCTAGTGTAGCATGGGAAGACACCCCTGCACCACATCATTGCAGTTCCCTGTTTGAGTAGCTTCCAACTGGCAGGGGCTTGCACTCAACTACCCACGGCTCAGACCTTGCTGCTACCATTTTCTGGTTTGTGTTAGAAGAGGGAAAGGGCCAATATAGATGAATTAGAAAAGAGAAGGAGAAGATAGGAAGCTGTTTATCAAAGGGGATAATGGAAAAGCCTGACAGGACCTTAAAGAAGAAGGAAAAGAGAATCTCAATTCCATTCCCTGGAACTACAGATGACCAAGGAGAAGCCTGATCTGAATCCGAAGCTGGCATCTTTGAGATAGTGAAAGACATAGATACCAAAATACATGGTTGTTAGGAGCAGGTATAAGACTTTTACAGGCAGACACATACTCTCTCCCCCCATGTTCTGATTTAGCCAGCTCCATCCCACAATGCAGAACTGTATCACAGAAACATCAAATTGATGTCTCCGAATGACTTTTTAGCTGAAGGACAGCACAGAAGAAATTAACTCCATATAGCACAAGCCCCAACAAAAGGTATGGGAAGCATGTGTTTACCTGTCAAGCACTCTGCAGACATATCTCCAGCTACACAAGGATTGCAACAGACAGAGAGCACCATCGAATTTTTACACATTGAGGGGCACTAGTCACAGCCCTGCTTCCATCCTTCTGTTTGCAAAGCCATAAGTGAGTCTAACAGACCCATATTGATACTCTGGACGTGAGGTAACTGAGAAAACTAGGTCTGCTTCAGATATAGAGGCGGGTTTCTCTTCCACAAGACCAGAGCATTATACTTTTCACTCCCACAGATTCAGTGATTGCAGTGGAGTTTTCACTGTTTTCATTAATGCATTTATTGACTGTCTTCACTCTTACAAAAACTAAGTCAGCATAACTCTTCTGAAGCCAGTGCTATTGCACCTTGTAACAGACCAGTGTAGAAGCTTCTCTGTAGTTCATTTTGCAACTAATGAATCCATTGCAAGGACTTTATTCACCTCTTAGTCTCAGAACAGATGAAATACCAACCACTGAAAATAATGTGATGTAAAAAAGCAGCATGAAGTAAAAATCAGATCATTTGCCATCTGTTCTCTGAGCTATTCTTTATTCACAAGAAAGACCTACTGCATACACATCTGCTTTACCTGAATGAAGAAATATTTGCATACATCAGTGAGCATATTGGGAGGGTTAAGCCTGAAATTTATGAGCCAATGACAATGACAATTGAATGAACAGTGACAAGAGTCATTGGGAATATTGCAATGTCAAACATTCGGGCAGACATCTCGCAGAGACAAGTAGTCAGGTCCTGATTTGGTTATACCTTCTATTTTCCTGTAAATAGAGGGTCACATTCTAAAAAGCTGCAAGTTTATGTGGCCAAAACCTGCTTTTTACAAACCTCAACAGTCTTTCTTTGAGAGAAGAGTTGTTTGCTGCTGTCTCAAAGGATGCTGAAGCACAGCAGTCCTGTTCCACTAGAACTGCCCTCCCAAAATAACTGTGGCTCTAAAGTGTGCTGCACTCTTTTGGGCTCAATTTTGCAGCTTTCCAGTGCTGAATACAAAATACTTCAGCACAATTTATATAGAAATGCAAAATAAGCTTACAAAGCTTACAAGCTTTGAGATGGATCCCCATAAAGCAAAATTAAGATATTATCGCTGTTGAATACACCATGCCCATTTTCCAGAGTGCCGAATCATTGGGATATAGGTCAGAGTGCGTCCATCTGTGTGTAGTTCTGTGTACACACGTGTGTGTGTGTGTGTATATATATCCTAAGGTGCTTCAAGTTTTCCAGCTGAAGTTTCTCTTTCTCAAGTACTCTCTTGACCAGAAATCAGGAGTGACTTGAAAAAATTTCCTAGATCTGTGGGTGAAAGGCTCAAGCAGTTACAGCAAGAGGTGGGTTGTTCTCTTCAGACCCCTACAATTTCAGTATTAATGAATCACCTCATCTCTCACACAGAAAAGGAAGAACAACCACCAGGCTGTTTGTACTAACAAAGGCTGGCCTGCATTTGCGATGTTGAACCCCTCAGTTCTAGATTCACATGCAAAAAAACACAGAAAGAGTAACTTCTCTACAGACAATCAAGGTGAGGACTTTGAAGATGAAAGGCAGCAAAAACTTTCTTAGTTCTCGCTAAGAAACTAGATTTTCTTTCTAACATGAGTCAGAAAAAAACTTTCTAACTTAAATCACAAAATAATTTGTAGGCTGCAAAATCATGGACAAAGGCATGGTGTATACTTGCACTGTGCACTGTACCATGTTTATAAAGCATCTTTGCCACAGAAGTGCTCAATGCACACACCACCATTATGTTGTCTCTGCAGTTACAAGGCAATGAAGGACAATGTGCCCTTTGAATCAGAATGAATACACTGATAGAAGATCAGCAAGGAAATTATTGTTATTGCCTAGGCCATGTTATGAATTAAACCAGAGAGAAAATATGATGCTAGAACCATATGGCATGGAATTGAGGTTAAAAGGTGAAAACTTTCACAACTAAGGCAACCTTGCCTTCAAACGTTTGAAGTTATAAATCATACTGCAAAGGCTTCTCAGAAGAAACACTTGGTTCTTTTCTTGTTCTCTAAGACAAATTACTCTTAAGCAATATTTAGTGTCCTGAACTGAACTAATCAATGCAGGCCTCTTCCCCAGACTTTGAGTTCATTAATATTTCATACATACAAATGGAAGCTCCACCAGCTTTTTAAGCTGTTTTGCCGTAAGTAGTTTTATTTTACACAAGAGTACACCTGTGCTTCTGTTTCTCCCATAGGGTCAGCAACACTTTCAGATCTCTGCTTAGAAATCAAAAATGCCATTCTTTTACATCATCCATACATTCAGGAAATAGCTGACACTCATCACAAGTGGAATTTGGTTAGAGTATCTTTGAAATCTCTCCAGATTTCTTCCTATCTGACCAGTAGATAATACATTTCTACCCAAGCAAAATTGGGAAAAATATCTCTTTGATGAAACCTATAAAGGCAATGTTTACATAAATGGACCTATCATAAACCTCATGGTTGCTCCACTCCACTGAGTTTAATCTAAGTATCTCACAACCCTCTGGCATTTAGATGTTCTTGTAGCTTGGACATCTAAAGGACTGTTGTGATACCAGAGGGATCTGAATTTGATCCTTTGCTACTGTCAGTCATTGGCTAGACTAAGAGCAAGGCTAAAACAACCCATATTTACTTTCCAGGCAAGTGCCCCAACTCCTGTATTATTTTGAATGAGCAGTGTCTTCACTGCATCAGCTACGCACTGAATGCATTTAGTACAGCAGATCTCGGAGAATTCAGATGCAGAGAATTCCTTCAGAGCGATTCATAGTGCCTAATCTTAAATATCTTATTTTGGCTAAAGTCATATATTCAAGAGAGATGAAAGCACCTCTCAAAGAATATTCAGAATGCATAAATGGGAAATTCAAGTCCTACTGACCTACCTCCCACCTACACACTAAAGCTGACTGACATTTGCTATCCCCCTGCACACATGAATCTGCCTTGCATATGGTTTCTTATCTTTTGTGTTTTCTTATCTTCTGAACTAGGCAGATACCCAAAGATGGCCAATCTCTTTTTTACCTTGCTTTTTCCTTGTTTTTTACTTCCAGCCCCAGGATGGGCACACTCATCAAAAGAACGCACTTTTGTCCTCACAGGCACGTTGAGAATGTACTTTTTTACAAAGCACCCCAACACTCCCATGATCCTGCAAAGAGGGAGAGGGAGTCTTTGCAAGCCATGATTGAGTTTTATAGGCAGTTGGCACACAGCTCCAGGAAATGAAGCCAAAGAAAATATCTCACTATTACCCATTGCAGCCATGAAAGCAGAGCAAGAAACCATGTTATTAATGTTATCGTTCACTGAGGGACTTGAAGGTGCCTATCAACCTTCATTCTGGCTTTTGTTTCTAAGGACCTGATCCCAGCAGCCTGGGAGTTTTTCCAGACGTTGGAAGAGAGTGGAAACTTCCTCACTTACAACATAGCTCTGCCACACCAGGAATCTTCACAGAAGAAGAATGATTGGAGAGGCCTTAAATTTGCGTGATGGCAGAGAACGTACCACACTCACATCCCAGCTTCTCCCTCTCCTTCCTTCCTCTCTCTCATCCCTGAGGCATGTTTTGAATACAAAATCTCATTTTTCCTCTCTGACCTATGTGAATGCTTCTGCAAACCCTGGAAAGGGCTTTCCAGACTGGTGGGACCCAGGGCCCAACAGGGGCCCCCCAGTGAGTACATCAACATGATGTCAAGAGAGTGAACCCAAGACTTTCAGCTCCTCAACCTCTGAAATGAAAGGAAAATCTCAAGTGACTACTTCTATAACAAGTTTTCTTTAATTTGGCCTAACAAGTTTCCCTTAATTGGGCCAGCTACTACTCAGGAACAAAAGGCTCACCCCACGGGAAGGACCAACAGCTAGAAGAGGGTATTGAATAGTTCTGTGCAATTGTTGGGTTACTCTACTATGAGTATGTGGGACATAGCACACCCCTTCATTTAGCTGAAGGCAGTGTATTGCATGTGGGAGAGTCACATGCATATCGTATATTATATGTTGGCAGGAGCTGTTCAGACCACTTAATATCACTTCTGCACCACATACATCAAGGTCTTCCCTGAATTTCCATCTGATCCAGAAGGAAGTCATTCAGAAACACCATACACTGATTAAAAAATTCCCATCACATAGAAACCATAACATGCTAATTTCTTCCAATCCCAAATTATTGCTGCTATTTAAAGTCCGCTTTATCTGCAGCCTGACTTTAGCTTCAACTTCATTGGCTCTTGGTTAGTAGACTGGCCAAGAAGTTTTCAGCAAAACATTTATTTGTTTATAATAAAAAAAGAGAGATTTGTGGAAAAGGGTGAGTTGGGACAGGGTTTCCAAACTCATCCCTGTCACACAATTTTTAATTGAAACATTCCAGATTACCAGTCAGAAAGCGGTTTTTTTCTGGCAACTTAGTAACTTGCTGCGAACTAGAAATGGCCCAAATCAAAATGACGCATTCAGAAATTATTTGCTCCTTCATCCTTTCACTGGAAGAGTTCTGTGTGGGTGTCTGAGACATAAACATTGAGCACTGTCACTGCTGCTTTTGCTTTTGAATGGCAGTTTGCAATAAGGAAGTAAATACAATTAGTTTACATTCAAATGGCACTTTTTCCCTCCTAGAAAACTGTGTGTATTTTATAGTGTGCATGACTGTGGTAAATCACATCCTACCAGTGAACTGATTTGGACATACAGGCCCAGGCCCACCAAGTTGTGTACAGGAAAAAATGAGGTATTTATTTGTGGAAGATACAGAGGACTTATTCTGTAACAGAAAAAGTTTTCACTGCTGAAAGGGGGTCATGTTCTGAAAATAAAACTTTTAAGGCTTGGCCTTTCATTGAAAAGGACCATGTAGCCTACTGGGAACTGTGCCATGAACTGTGTCTTCCAGGCAAACCACCCTGCAGAAGGACTATAGCTGGGAGCGATTTTGGAAAGCCTTGATGTTGGAGAGAGGCACCTGGGAAGTGGGGTACTTAAGAGTCAAGGGGCTCTCTGTTTCCCAAACCTCTTGCTCCTGACACCTTCTTCTCTCCTTTTCATCAGGAACCCCAGAGGGTGACCACACCTACAAGTAGCAGTAGCCTGTTCCCTGGTGGACCCCAGCGCTCAGCAAATGGTCTGGGAAGAGGCTCAGCTTCACCATTCTCCTCTCTTTTTGTGCTGGTGATGTTTGTCCTCCCCAGGTCCACAAGGCAATCTGCTAAGGGATCCAGCATCACTGCACTGTAAACCCTGACACAGGTCTAGATAGGGAAGCCTGCTGATATGCTGCTATAGTAGAGGAAACATCAGGGGAGTCTCAGAAGTACACCAAGAATCCAGGTGCCAGCTTTCAAGGCCTTGTCAGGAACTATTTAACCTTTATTCCCAAGAAAAGCATCCTCTGGAAGTGCTGTGTGGTGAGATCCGTAGTCTTGAGGCAGTAACATTAACAATCCCTTTTTCTGGGTTTTTCAATCAGGCCTCAGAAGAAAACCTGTCATTGCCAGATCACGTCCAGTTAAAGCAGGAAAATCCAATGTTCATTATGGGTGCAAAGACTGGTTCTGACCCACACTAGTTTGCTTGATACCTCGTGAACTTTTTCTCTTAAATTGTCCTTTCAAAAGATGCCAGAAATACACTGTTTTATTGGTACTGTAATCACACTGGGAATTTGGGCACAACAGTCAGCTACGGGCTGAAACACCACCACTTGCTGATACGGCCAGTCTGTTACTTTGGAGCAGCACAGTGCTATTTCCAGAAAGGAAAGCAATTCATACAATGAACAGTTTAGAAAAAGCATGGGATGTCTGTGAGCTCTGCTGTTCCTGGGTGGTCTAGGGACTCCAAAAACGCAGGAGCTGAAGGAAGGAGAACTACTTCTGTCCCTTCTAAACAATACATTCATTTAAACAAATGTCCCCTTACACCAAGAATGAGGTGAGGACCCTTCCACATAAAAGGGGATTTTAAAGACCTTTGCAAGAAATGGAATGTACAAATTGCTGCCTTTTAAAAGCCAAAGGATGTTTTTCCAGTGTGGCACTGTATCCCCAGAAAAGCACTGTGGGGAGTTTATATTTCACTCACAGTACAGACTAACATCAGGCTCCTAACACAACCAGAAAATACACAAGCCAAGTCAGTTCTCTGCCAGAAATTGTAAAGAAGGATAGCTTTTCACCTAGATGTCCCATTTCAGGGTTTTTAAATGCCACTTTCCATTGTAGCTTATATTTCCTCATGAAGTCATAATGCAAAGCAAAAGGTTTTCTCATAGCTCAAAGAAAGAAATTTGACTTTGTTCCCAACTGCTGTCACCATTTGTCCTCAGAAAGTGTTTGCTCCAAAAGCATAAGCTTATTATGCAGGAGAAATTACCTAAGCTATCAGGAGGTGCCAAAGTGGCAAAGTTTGCATTTGGCAAAGGACACAAAGCCTTGGGAAAAATAGGTCCTCCTCAAGATTGCATTTGCTCTGCTCAAGCTCAGCCTCAGGGGCTTGCTTTCCTTCACGGTCACACAGCTTTGCGCAGAAGCGTCCTTCAACAGGAAACAAATCCAAACCCAGATTCTGACTTTTTTCTTTCACCAGCAGATAGTGCAGGTCCCCAACCAGCTAGGAGAAAGAGGAGGAGAGATCAGCCACAGGAATATGGTCTGCCACCATTTACAGTCCTAGCCATAGCTGGGCAAGCTAGGGGTGAAATGGAATGAGGATTCAAAGAAGTTACTCAGCAAAGGAGTAACGTAGGAGAGACTGGGACATCTTAAAGAAAAATTCTTTGTAATAATGATGGAGTCAGCACAATGTCAGACCCCCCTCCAGCTCCTCTAGAGCTGATGAGAAACCACGACACACTCTTTGAAGAACTTTTTTAATTAATCAAAAAAATAACCCCCAGCTGAATATTTTTACAAAACATTTTGTTTACACTGTGTTACTTCAGACTGAAAACAATAAAAATGCTTTGGTTTGCTCAGGTCTTGGGAGGGGGTGCTGAGGCTTCAGTTTTACCGATTTGTTTTGTCATTGTGATGGAAGGGAAGAAGAGAAAGCAGGTGAAACAAAACATCAAATCAAGTGCTGATTTTCTTGAATTAAAAATACAGCCACATTTTAAGGCTTTTTTCTTGAGGATTCTGACAATACTGAGTGGTTTGGGAAACAACCGTGTGTTTGCAAGAGTGCAAGTGCACAAGTGTACTTCAAAGCCATCACTGACACATGTATGTAGGATGGGTAACTTACCATCAGTCTACTCCCACACCCCAAATCAGTGACTTCTCTAGCACTGAACAGTCAGGCTGTACCTCAGGTACCTCAGGAACTGGTTCCAGAAGAGCAGGCCACAAAATCTTGCCATTTTTGACAAGCTGTAGTGAAAGCGATGGAGATCACTGGTGCCTGTCCATGCTCATGGTCTTGACCACAATGCCCCAGTAATATGTCAACAGTCTTTTGCCTGTGGAGGGTGGCTCCATTCCCTTGCTTCTTGTTGAAGTTTCAGCACTAGGAAATGTTGTTTGGCAGTTACAGGCCTGGCAGCAAGAATCCCTGTCCCACATCCCCAGCCTGCCAAGGGCTCTGATCAGAGATTCAGTGTGGAGCACACTGGTCCAACACCTTCTATCCATCTGGAGACTCCCACTGGTTATCAGACAGAAGTAAAAGAGAACCAGTGTTGACACCCATCAAGCCTCCCTCTGGGGTTATTCTGGCCATATTTCTAGCCATTCAACCAAGGAATGTATCTTACACCTCCCCTCAGCAAGCACACACCTCCCAAGGGAAACCATGGGCCACTCTTCCATCCTTGAGGACAAAGCCAAGCCCACCTACCTGTCTGGAGAGTCCCAGATGGAAACTGTTAGGCCTGCATGTGATAAGAACAAGTGTCCACCTGAATGCACTTCTCAGAGCACCCAGGAATTCACTATGGGAGGGATTCAAGTCCATATTTTTCACCCCACAAAAGAGAATCTTAAGAGTATCTTAAGTATCTTAAGAGATCTTAAAAGTATCTCAGAGCACACACACCTCTGAACAGCTTTCAGGTGGTCATGCTTCAGCCAAAACATAACTTCCAGTGACATTTCACCAGTGACCCAAGGGCTCCCAGATGCAGTACTACACATGGTGACAATTGGATCACTGTGGCTGTAATAGTAGCTGGTTAGTTGAAAATGCCCAAAATGATTTCCTTAAGTGTTACTAAACCACCACATCTACTCAGAGTAAGCAAACACCCTCAGACCAGGGATGTAGCAGATGCATACGTACTGCAACATAATAGTGAGCTGCAGTGCAATGAATCAAAACTATTACTGCATTTTTGGTGAATTGTGCTTCACTGACAGCCCTTGAAACAACTACAGAAATAGACTAATAGACAATGAGAAAAGGGAGGAAATTACATGAAGGGGCAATCTGCACCAATCCTAATGAGCAGACAAAGAAAGGCAAGCAATACTGAGAATTATTTTGGGGTTATCTAAGGACACCAGAGGCAGATCGGATTGTTAAAACTTCATTATGATGGAGACCTCAGTAATGATTGCGAGCAGAAGGATTTCTGGGCCAGTCTCAGATGATTAATTGTTTATGAAGCCTCCAGAAACTCAAGAGAGTCCATGCAGCACAAAAGGAAATTCAGATTCCCCACGGCACCATGAGCATATGCTTTACATCCTGGCAGTACAACAGCTAGGCGAACTCTCTTTATTTGTGTAGCCCCTGGAGTGCTGGGAAAGATGGCAGGCAAGGGGTTAAGTAGTGGCACTGTGGTTTCTGGAAGCGAAAGGCATGCCTCATTAGCTGGCTGGAATTCATCAAGGGTATGAACACCAGAGTGGACATGGGAAAAGCAGGAAACACCATATTACTGAGATTTACAGGGTACCTTGAACACAGGTCCGCAGAAGAGGTCAGTACTGATGGATCAGATGATAGCAGGAGGTGAAAATGGCCCAGAGAAGTCAAGGGCAATGGGACCGAGTAGGACACCATAGCAGGCATCTAACGGGAACTACCTACTTCTTTGCACTGCCTCCGTATATAACAGTGACTTCTTCTGTAACCAGCCCTATCTGTCCAACCTGACAGAAGGGTAACAAATGTGTGGTTGACTCTTTGAAAATCCCAGGAGAATGGTCCTTAATTTTCCATCCTATCACATTCATTACAAATCTTCATACCAAAGATGGTACAAGTCATCAAACTGTAATTTAACAACTGTGGATACTAACCCAACTATCTTGTAAATTGCAGAGGCATGAAAGTGTTCAGGTATGTAGCACAGGCACTTCACTCCCCAAGGCTCACCTGCAACAAGCCTGCAGCCCTGCAGATGCTATCTCCTTAAATATACAGTATTGTGTGCTTCCCATTATTACCAACTGGCCAAGCAGCTCAGAGTCCAGGACTGCTCTGTTATCCTCTGTTATGCCAAGGCATAAAAAATAGATTCACATGGGAAATAACCTCAGCATCTTTTTATCCAAAAAGGTTACTGATTAAGAAATTCACTCGTGAAACAGGAAAAGTTGATTTCAACCCTTTACCTGTTTTAGGGAATCTGAACAGTGTTTTTCTGGAAACAGTATTTCACTTCCATATAAAAAATTAAATAAGCATGGAAGTAAGAGAGCAGATCTACATGTAACCTCTTACATGACATGGAACCTCTTACATGAGGGATTCACATTAGGCTCATAGAAAAGCATTTACTCTCTGCTCCCTAGCTCCATGAGTGTTTAACTGCTTCATATGACACAGTGAGTACAACACAAAAGAGTAAAACCAGGCAAACCTCTCTGTATGCTCAAGATTCTTTTTTGTTGGGTGAAAAATACGGATTTGAATGCCACCCACAGTGAATCCAGCTCTTCTATACTCCAGGTGAGTGGGTTTGCTCTATAGAGTTAACAACTCCTGCACCACGAATCTCGATTGTTTTTCCTCAGCTAAACTGTTGAGCACTTTTGGGACAAACCCAGACATAGTTGCAGAATGACTGAAAGTCTTTTACGTACAGTAGCTCAAAGGATTGTATTTTTTCTTTAGTCAAAGACTTTTTACAAATGCATGGCCCTGAGACAAAAGGCGCTAGGAGGAACATAAATGTATTGCATGTGATGCAAAGACAGTGAGTCTACTTTTGTTGCATCTTGTTACCTAGGGCAAGGCTGAGCTGGGCTTGTCTGCTTGACTCTGAAAAGCAGTGTGCACAACCTGCTCCTTTATATCGCAAGTTTCAGCTGGAAGATTTACAGCAGCATTAGCAATGCTAAGGGAGGACTGTTTATCCATTTGTAACTTAGGTTCAGCTGAGATTTACTCTTCAAGCAAGTATTTTAATCCTTTGGTTGTATATCAGGTATTCTCAGACTTGCCACACTTATTCTTTCCTCTGGGCAAAAGATTTCATTTGGGAAAATCACATGCATAAATCTGTTTGTAGAATGTTTAAAATCAGTTTTGCAAGCTATCTCCCAAGACACAGCACTCCAAATCTGAAAACTTCCTGTCCCTTAATCACCAAGGTTGAGGGACTGTATCTTGTTACAAGGAAAAACACACGGCCAACAAAACTAACCTTGCTGACCTCATCCCGTCATTTTGCTCCTTGACAACCACAGAGAGCATATTTGACATTCCAGCTAAAGCACAGCACCTGCCAATGCATCCAGCATTTGGGATCTGCCTCCTGCTTTGTTTCTAAGTATCAGCTGCAGAATTACATCTCAGGTCAATACTGACTTTCCATCTGCACCTTTGTGGGACCAGGACCAGGACTTGCTTTGCAGTACCAGTATTGCCTTCCCATGTGAAACCACCTCTTACCAACCTCTTACTTTATCTCTGGCATTACAAGTAACACCAGTTGCAGTTACATAACTTTGCTCTCACCCTGCCAGAGCTGGAAGAAGCAGTTGTGAATACTTCAAATGTAGCTTTCCTCAGCCAGAGAAAGAGCCCCACAGTGACCCCAAAGAGTGCCAAGAAGGCCCTTGGTGTCAGAGATCTGTTCCACCATGCAGCTCTTTGGCACAGCACATGAGCCCTTGCAACCCCACTCTAACACCTCCAGTCATCTCGTGGGCAGGTCCACCCATTTTCACCTCTCCTTGAAGTTAAGACAAGCTCTGGGCATTCAGAGCTCTTGGTCATTATTTGCTTTGCTAGCATTCATTTAATGAACTCTTAAGATCTAAGTTTGCCTAAGAAACAGAGGAGCACATCCCAAATCCTTGCAAGCTACAGCAACATCACACAGACCTATAGAACACCAAGTTTTATGACAGATGTGAGCTGGTGCTTGGAAATGAGTTGTTGGTGATATTCCATTAAATACTCCATGGAACAACTGAAGGAGCACTAAAACATATTTTACCTTTTTTCCATGTGTTTTTTTGGTTCATTCAACATTTGCTTCTGGTTCAGGTACGATCTGGGGAAAGACTCAAAGCATTAAATCACTGGGACTCTTTTCCTTGGTGCAGTAGGCTTTGGAATGGCCCCTTGAGAACCAACACATTGCTCAGTTGCTCCTGCCTATGAATACAGCAGAAGTAGACTGATGGGCTGCAGCCAAAGAAAAAAGTGCCTCCAGTTTCCTGCATGCAGAAGACATCAGCCCTGATTGCTTTGCAGAGGTGTGCTGCTCTTCCAAAGCGTCTCCCTTGAGCAATACCTATGCCAAAAGTGAAAATGCTAATTCAAATGTATTGAAGCAAACCAGAGTTTATTTAGCATTTATTACCCATTCTGGTGTCAAATGTGGCTTCTTCTGTTTCCATTTACCTCTGGTAAACATATAACTTTTTTATTATTATTTTTTTTTAATAAAATATATAAAACATTGTGCATTGCTATCCATAGGAAAACTGTAGTTTAACAAGAAAAAAGAATAAGGCACATTCCTGTGCAGCATCTTCAAATATATATATATATATTTAAAACAAAAAGAAAACCCTTTTCAACCTCTTTGAGGTTGTTAACTTCTCACCAGTCACTGACACATCTCCTGTATTACCATAATTTCACTATTGGAGGTGGGTTGAGTTGCGTTTGACAGGGGCCAGCAGGGAGAACAGATTCAAAAAAATACTAGGATTTTATCCCTGAGGTGTCAGTAAAAAATCTAAATGTTCCCATTGAAAACGAAGATGAAAAGACAGCCATAAATAACTGAATACACTATGGCAAACATCCAAGCACCGAGATGATTTCATGATGGAAGAATCCCCCTCCCCCCAGTTCCCTAGCTCTTAACAGGTCATATTTGCCGTTGGGTTTTAATTAGGTTAATCTCATGGCTTCTGAAGTCACAAGACAATTGGTTGGGATGAATCTCCCATTCCTTTCCCAAATCGCCTTTCCAGATTTGTCATTTTGTTCACAATTCTCCCACAGTCCTCAGGGGAGAGAAACAAAAAATCCTAAATGAACACCAAATCCTGGATGACTTCTCTCCCAGCCAACAAGAGTACTCGTACCGTAGCATGCCAAACTCCATGTCCCACATGTGAGAACTGTAATTGTCACCTTCCTGCCTACTATTAACATACGAAGCTGGCAACCACCTCTGTTGAAACCAGAAAGTGTCCATGAAGAGAAGTGATTGC
The DNA here is from genome assembly GCA_024733675.1 of Psilopsiagon aymara. Classification (NCBI taxonomy): domain Eukaryota; kingdom Metazoa; phylum Chordata; class Aves; order Psittaciformes; family Psittacidae; genus Psilopsiagon; species Psilopsiagon aymara. The sequence continues at coordinate 24,496 of JANRGW010029102.1, forward strand.
AATACGTCAGGGAGAAGGAGATGGGGAAAGCTTTATTGCTGTCCATCCACACTGCTCAAGTAGCACGCCCAAAAGGATAAGAGGAGACACCCATGCAATACTCCTTCCCTCCCTCTCCTTTATCTTGTGTGGAGAAGCCCCAGGGTGCCGGGCAGGATGTTTGGACTCTCCATTGCTTAGTAGTAACGGTTGAGGCTCCTGGTGCCTGGGATGTCTGGCTGGCCGTTCATCCAGATCTCCCGGATTATGCGCTCCCGCTCCTCCAGCCGTTGGGCTCGCTCCAGCTCCTCTGCCGAAGTGAAGACGTTCATGTTCAAAGTCCTCTCGAACCTGCGGTGCCTGCGGGCAGATAGGTCCGAAGTGGTGTCTGAATCGTCATCGCTGTCACTGCTGTCACTGTCGCTCTCCCTCTCCCGAGGAGGCTTCTTTGTGGAGGAGCGTTTGCAGTCAGTTCGGCAGGACACCCTTAGCACCAGGGCCAGCAGGGTCAAGACAAGTCCAATGCACACTCCAGAGACAAAATACAGAGCAGCCCGCTCAGGGTTTTCTGAAAGGAGAAAGAAAATGTTTGTCAAGAAGATCCCTTAAAGGAACAAAATAAACACAGGTCCTCTGTGCATATACCAGCCATGGTCTCTGGAGGGGCAGTTTCTAATGGCTGCTTTTACTTTCATGCCCTCCTTTGCCTCTTTTCCCCAGGGAAATCAGGAAGGGGAATTTAAATGGTGGATGTACTGCCAAGGCATTTGCCCACATGCAGAATGTGGGTTCACTGCAGTCATGTCTTGGAGTTGTCTGGAAAGCAAAGGAGCAGCCCATAGAATTAAATGCTAATTCCAGTGGCTGAGAAGGTGGGGTTGACACCAGAGAACTGCACACCCAGCAGCACCTAAGTACATCATGCTGTCACATCCATTATCATATACCAGGAATAAAGATGACTACAAAGCCTTATATGCTCTCTGTGCCATGGCCCAGTGGAAATGGGAAGCCTTGCAGCATGAAAAATTGCATATTATTTATTCATATGTTTCATTTGCTTATCTAAGGTAAGAGTGCTGGCTTTCTGCCCAGACCACCAAAATGTGTATCTGTGCTACACAAGCATAGCTGGACTCAGTGCACCAACAGGGTGAATCCTGCATAGCCACCTTTCAGAGCTGATAAAACAAGACTCCAAACGATCTACAATGCCTTTCATAGTAAGCCGTCTTGTTTATTTACTACCTTCTTGTTGTAGTTGTTTGTGTTTATGGTATTATTTAGAAGTGTAATTATGATAAACATCATCACTGCAATTACCCTGGGCTGAATCATCTTGGCTTATAGATATGCCGAATGAGTGAAGGTGAACCAAGCAGAAGTGTCAGGGCCAGCTCTGTTCCACCGTGTCTGAGTTCAAGGATGGATTCAGTTCCTCGGATGATTCTTACTCTGTTGAACTCAGTGGTGGATCTGTAACAGTTCCCACCAGCTGAGAGCCTAATACCTGGCCTCAAAAGATCTCTGTAACTAAAAGGCTAACCTTTTCTTCCCCCACTGTGTTTTTAGAAACTGCCTTGTCCAGCTGATTTCTCACAGTAAAGGCTGAAGAAGATGAACTGGAAACCATTCGGAGATATGAAAAACTCAACAGGACAAGACCCTGCTCTAATTTCAAAGGTGGCTCTGAATTTGAAGTTAGCCATGTTCTGAGTAAGGGGTTTGACCAAGTGACCTGTGGAGGCCTCTTCCAGACCAGATTATTCTTTGATTCTGTGGTCAGACCCCAAACACTGATTTGTGTACTGTTCAAGGCAATGCCTAGTTCAATGCCTGGGGATGCTCATAGAACACTTACAGAGATTTGTGCTCTTCACTTCCCTCCCAATGAAACTCAAAGGTGATTTACAAGCCAAGGTGAAGGAAGATGTTAGTCTAAAAATTGGATAATAAAACATGAGACTGTTGCTAGAGTGGTTGGTGTGGGTGGCATGGAGAAAAAACAGCTGAAGAGAGACTATAAAAAAAGTAGAAAACTGCAGCAGATGCATTCAACAAGTTCAAAAGAAAAGAAAGAGGAGAGAAATGCAGCCATAGTTGAAAAGTCGAGGCTAAAGCCAGAGGCTTAAAGCTAAGATATTTTGACAAAAGTGAAACAGCAAAAATCCAAAGGTAAAAGACAAGATACCAGAGCAGGCACGAAGGATGTGCCAGTGGCTCTTGTAACAGCCTGGCTGAGTGAAAAACTGGCTCCAATGAAGTTAATGGCTACTCTGAACTCAAGGGGCAGAACTCAGATTAAATTGCAGCCCTGGTTGTGCAGTAGCAAAGCTGCTGTCCATCTGTGACCTGAAGAGAAGTGGCCCTAATTTCAGAGACTTGAAAACCTGGGGAAACTCAGGATCACCACCCAACAGTGTTTTTACCTCTATGTGCAACATAAGATAGCAATTGCAAAACTCCCTCTGCAAATAGGTTTAAGAAGGGCTCTAAGGACACCCAAAGTGTGGGGGAGTGAGAAGAACAAATGAGCAGGACTGATCTGTTTGTACTGGAAGACACTCAGTCCAGTCTGCCTCTGCTCTGCCTGGCTGACAGGATGCCAGGCAGTGTCCTGAGCACCACATTCCTGTACACACATGGGCTTGATTTGGTTCATTAGTTCCACTGCTCACTTTTAAAGCAATTCATATTAAAAAAAAAATAGATTGGAGCTGAGACACAGACACATGTGGTTTCCCTTCCCCTCTTTTTGTCCATGTCCTGCCTTTCCTTTCTCCTGCACACTCTTTTTTCCATGCTACTGTATCCAGCTCATCAGCAAGACACATCTCAATTGGTACTTAAGCAACCATTTTTCATCCCCTGCTTGTGCTTGTATGTATAGCCCTTCGTGCAGTGCAATGGCTGTAATTGAATCTTTGGGCTCCAGTGGCATTTATGAGCTCCTACAGCTACTCTGTCAACATCTGAGACACTGTCTGGACTTCCTCACTGAGCTGTAACCCTACGTTCAACTGCAGTCTTGGCATTTATCATACACACAATCCACTTGCACAGCAACATCTCTTTTATTTGCAGCAGAAAGAGCAACTTAAGCTAAAAAACATGGGCTCTGCTTTTTCTCAGCTGAAGTAGCCAAGTCTGCAATAGCCTAGATTTGGGGGTTTGACAGTTGCTGAGTGATTTTGAGAGCGTGCCCCATTGCTTGTTCTATTTGCGGAGACCAAAAAGGGGCATCTTCTTCAGCAAAAACTTGAAGGTGGATCAAATTCATCATACAAACATAAAGCTACTAAAGTATGGACCTCAGTAGCAGGAGTTAACATGATTTTATTATGCATTCATGTGTGTGTGTACACCCATTAAGACATGGATTTCGGCCAGTGAAACTTCTTCTTCCACTGCTGTGGATGACAGCTCAGAGCTGCTGAGTTTTTCTTCTAAATTTCCAGCAGGACTCAGTTGCTGTCAATCTCTTTTGCTGAGGTTACCTTCCCCTTCCTGGTATTTCTCTTTCTGGATTGAGAGCATTGATGAAAATGCCACTTATTCAAGCCTGAATTTAATCCATGCAAACAAAAGATATATGCTCTTTATAACTCTCTATACAAAAGCCACCATTGTCTAGGTGCTTAACCTGGCCAAAAATTAGAAACACATTTTATTTTGTTTTTCCAACCAAACCAGCAGCAATTACAGAGCCCGTTTCCTGAGGGCTAACAATCTGCTGGGAGCATCAGCCCAGACTGCCATTAATTCCCCAGGAAATGCCCCAGGCCAAGGTTGTTATTGCTATTATAATAAGTTGCTTCAATAAATAAAAAACAATCTAGGCATTAATGCTGCAGGCTTCCTGTGATAGCTTCATGCATTCAGAAACCTCAGTGAGGAGGAAAATTTCAGAGGGCCCCAGCAAAAGGTTCAGCATTAAGCATGGCCAGACAAACAGTAGGAGCAATATCGTCCAGGGGATTTACAGTTAGCCCCACAGGCTGCCGAAATCCCCTGGTAGAACAGAGGAAGCTCTCCAGGAGCCTCTTATTAATAAGGCTCAGGCCAGCATTCTAAAAGTTGGAATGATCTCCCCCGGGTTGCTTTTTTGGAAGCCCCTTGTTAATAACTTGGCACAAAGCTTTGCTTGTGGAAGAAGAATAAAACAGGGATTTTGTCAAGGTTTCTTTCCAACTACTTCAGCCTGAATGCAACACCAAATTTGAGTAAGTCCCTTGTCCAAAAGGAGGCACTGGAAGTGCTCTGATACAGTCTGAATGTTTAATATTTATATAACCATGACGGACGGTTCTAGACTGCGACTGCTAAGACAGTTCCAGCTGTCACTGAAACTGGTGAAGTTGTTCCAAACACTCAGACAGGTTTTGGAACAGCTCCATAACAAATAACAGGTCTGAGGTTTGTAGGCAAGAGATTGTATCTAATGAAAAACCTAATTCTATAAAGAAAATCAGCTTTCAAATTAGGGGCATCTCTGAGTCTTTTGCAAGACTGAACTAAACATGATACTTATTTGTCTGATCAACTGATAAATTCACTCCTCATTGACATTGTTCACTCTCCCTGTTTCTCAAGAAATGTTGTTTTCAAGGTTCTGGAAGCTGAAATAAGACTAACACCTAACTGGCTTTGACTCTTAACCATGATGGTATTTGATAGTGAAAACCAAGACTCCTGCAAAGAGGATTTGCTCCCTGCTGTGCTGTGATTTTTCAGTCCTTAGCTGTCATTAGGATTGTTCCCATTAAATGGGAACATTATATGGGAACATTATATTTCCATTATATGGGAACATCAGTCAAAAATATGGTGGGTATTAGTAATCTTTTGCTAACATTTGCACTTCTCCTCTCTGTGCACTGCAAGACTGTACATGTCCAAGCGACCAAGCTTGCACATTCTTCATCTGCATCTGCCCACCCAAACCTGACATTCTGCGCAGAAAACATGAACGCCACTGAGAACAGAGGGGATCCCACTGATTTTTGGGTGCTTTCTCCAGGCTAATAGATGCTCTACTGCCAGGAGGCAGGAAAAGTAGTAGACTGGATCATCCTTGCAAGCATGCACTTGACCCATGAAATAGAAAATCACCTTAGCTTCTTTTTCCTGGAGTCTGAGGGTATGCAACACCCTCGGCCCCAACAGAAAAAACATCTTTGTAGGTTGTCCCCTCCTGTTTACAGTTTTCTCTTGTAAAGTCCTATTTTGAGCCTACTAATCAGCAGAGGGAAGCCCTTGCAGTTCTTGCACTAATGTTTCTCTTTGGCACCAAGGCTGTAGTCAGGAGCAGTGGCAAGATGTGTGAACCAGAACCAGCCTTCCCTGGCCACCCAATTCCTGGTCTCTCCTGAGCCACTATAATGGAGATCAACAGCTGCTTTGGCTTAAGCCACCTTCATGGACCCAAACTCAAGTGAGCACTAAAATTTGCAACAGCTCTGCTGCTCAAAAACTGCAATATGAAGAGGGATGGCTTTGCTGTGCTCCAGTTTTATGCAAATGATATTTGTGCCCTGTGACACGGCTTGTCTTTGAACTCATAATCTAAAACGTCTTCATATTCACATATAACAAAATAAATCATGCCAAATCCATCCTTTCCACTAAAATCAGAGGGCTAAATTACATGCAGCACATGATGACGGTTTAAGGCATCTGCCATCTCAATCCTTGGGGCAGTCATCAATTATTTTTGTAATAAATAACAAACTGAACATATAGATTGAGACTAAACCCTATCCAACAGCCATGGTTAAGTACACTTGAACACATGAGCAACAAACTCCTGAACTCTTTACTGGAAATCAAAGTTGTGAGGTCTGAGTTTTACATATTTGACGTGCAGAGGATGTGAACATATCACAATGAGACCACAACATGAGAGGACAAGCAAACCCCACAGCACCAAGACAGTTAAAGCCATTCTTCTTTATTATTTGTGCTACAGTAAATCTGGAGGTTCCTGCCAAGACTGACACCCTGTGAAGCGGATGAATCAAAGCCTTGTGGCCTACAAAATGAATGCAAGGTCTAAGAGTTCTTCTGTGGCCAATGGAAGCAAACTCCTACTGTCCCTGACCATAAATCCTACAACCTTCTGCTGCCCATTACTGTTCAGATGGGGAAAATAAGATTAACAGCATTTTATTTTCTAGTAAGGTTGTGAATGCAGGTATTTTTATGTCAAAAAATGACAACTGTAGGTAAGAGGAAGGGAGAAGGGTGATAAACAGAAGACTCCTTTAAAGTTCGCTTTTTCTAATCTTTTCTTAGAGAAGCCCATGCAAGACAAACAAAAAATCCTACTCAGCTAACTCTTGCACTATTAATTCCACTTTAACTGTCTGCTTTTTAAAGGTGTCACAAAAAGATGGATTCTGATGCCACCATTGGACTTGCAAAAGGGCAAAACTCTGGATTCAACATTCATGGCCCTTTTAGAAGGACTCTCCACTAAATGTGTAGAAACACTCTTACTAATCTACTCAGTGATTCCAAAATGCAAAATCCAAGTCAGTTATTTCAAATCCAGATATTTGCCTGTAAATCCAAATATGGTGGTATCTCAGCAAGAACAAAACCATGCACATTCTATGCATTAGCATTTAATGAATTACCAAGACTGAATGGCACACAGACATGAAAAACTAGCTTATAAATATTTGCGTTTTAGCTATACAGACCTCAATACTGCAGAATAGCATAACTGCATTACAGTGGCACACAGAATTATTAACTGCATGTAATAATAGAGCAACATTAATATTACTAGCAAGTAATATTAATAGCAATAAGTACTGCAAGGTAAGAAGGATACAAACCTTTCATTAAACAAATGGAGAACACCCATAAGAAAAAATTACCACAAACTGTATTTTCTGCTCTGGGAGGCTAGTTACGCAGAAACCAGGACCCTCCTTCTGGGGAAAGCAGCAGAGACTGGCCTAAAATATGCTGAGTTAGTGCATCTGATGATAATCAGCCAGCACTCCTCCTTTCTTTGGGTTAGGTTCTCCAGCTCTGGAGGAAATCCCTACTGTTGTCAAGGTACCTCATGCAGTTGTGGGATGGGACATATCTGCACTGTATCACCTGCTTCTACTACACTTTTTGGTATCAATGGCATTGACCCCAAGCAGTCAGCAGGGCATGAATCTCTCAGCTTTTCAGAGGACTGCTCCTCTGCTACTTGAAAGATACACGTGGGTGAAAGATAAACTGCGATCCAAAGAAATCTTACCCTAGATTTACATATACAATTAAGTAGACTCTCAAGTTACTTCATCTTCACACTTCCACTGAAGATAAGCCAAATTCTCTTAAGCAGAGTGCTCTGAGTGTGCTTATTTTCCAAATTACAGGACAGCAAGCTTGCCTCCCTAATGAGCCAGACTTTGATCTCCAGGAAAATGAATCATTAAGAATAATACTACATGTAATATTACATTGTATTTAACTCCAGATGAGAGCAAATCCAGTGGAAAGCAGAGCACAATAAACCCTGTTATATACTGTCTGCTAGAGCTGCCTTGGTCAGGTCTTTCAAGGGGAATTTGCTGAGAGACAAATGAAAAATAGAAACAGTTCAAAGAAGCAGACTTAGCCCTAGGTGACTGAAATGTAGGCTCAATTGAGGGTCTACAAAGAGCTTGAGAGAGCCCAGAGAGATGGCAGCCGCAAGACCTACCTGTGATAAAGGCATACGCTGCTAGGATGTTGCTGAGCAGTGCCATCTCTGTGCTGACACCCACAGGCTCCATGCTGCTGTTGAGTGCTGGCAGTTGTGTCTCATCCACAGGAAGTAGGAAGGGGCTGTTGTCTAGAGGGTAGAAGGTGGCCGATCTCCCTTTCTTCTTCTCTGCTTTGAAACAGAAAGGGAATAAGGAATGAGGCACCAGCCCTATCCTGCCCTATTCTCACCAGGTCAGCATCTGCATTCAGAGATCTGGAGCCACTCAACATGCAAGCCTCCCAAATTTGCCCCTTTTTGGGGGTGACTAAACCTTCTCAGGTAGCTTCAGCTGAGCACATACCTGGTCTGCATGCAGGCAGCATCTTCTCTTCCCCATCTCCTGCTCTTTCATGTCACCACTTAGACACACCCACCTACGCTACTGCAAATATATAATCAGGTTTCTCTTCTCTTATGTAAATCAAAGGAGCCTTTATCACCAGTGGGTTCAGCTAGGTTTGTAATCAGGACTAGAAAACACAGGCAGAGCCTGCAACCCTCTGCCAGTGTCACACTGTAGTGATCCATCCACACCTGGCAAACAGACATGCTTTCTCTCCAGCCATTGCAGGGAAGGGAAGACCTGAGTTTATGACTTCCTTCAGAAGCCTGCTCATAGTGTGCTTCACCCAGACACCATTTCCTCTTTGGAGAGGTGAGTGAACATGGGTTAATGATTTGATTTTGTTTGCTGAAGACTGGAGCTAAGGAAGCCGCTAATTCCAGGAGGCTCAAAGAGACCCTTTCAGATCTTATCAACTCACTGCTGAGTGCTCCCTGCACCTTGATCTGTAGGCAGATGCCCCCCACTAGTCACAAAACACTAATTGTTTTAAACACATGAAAAAGTCAGTGCACAGGATCCAGCTTCATCACCCATGTGATTGTTTAACCGTAGCTATTACAGTTTTAGAGGCTCCCTTCCATGGGTGTCTGGTTCTGGCCAAAGGCAAGCATCACACTGTAAAATCACAGACTAGCCCTTGGCTTCCATTTATCTACAGGGATTAGATTCAGGGAACTGTCAGATCCATTTCTGATGATGCCATCAGTGCCCTGCAAGCGAAGGCACTCTGACAGCAGCCACAACACAGGATAGTCTGTGCTCACCAGCTCTCTCCCCCACCTCCTTTCCCTGCAAACCCAGCAGCATAAGACATCACATTCAACTTGCTACTGTGCATGCTAGGAAGCAGCTCAGTCCAGGAAAGCAGCAACAGAAATTGAGGAGTTTCAAACAGACAATACTGGATGGAAAGGGACTGAGTGCATGAATGTGCACACAGTGATGCCAGCTTCTAATCTGCCTTGGAGGAGAAGCAATGGAGATAGCTGTCCAGGGTGTCACTGTAAGGGATCAGCCTCAAGGTATTATGGGCATGGTTGTATCTTTGCCACTAAGTAGCTGCATTGCCTTGGGAAAGCCACAGGTTACAAGCCATCAAGGTGTTAATGACTGCCCCAGAAGCAAAGTTTTTAAACATGGTCTCTGGGTGGCAGATCCAAAAGGGAAAAACATCCCAACAACCTCTTGCCTTAGGAGAACAGAGGTCAATTATATGAATGGAGGCACTGAGGCACAGAGGATCAAGGGCGCATTCAGCAGGAAATCAATAGCAAAATTTTGGATAATCTTTTAATTCAGATGTAGGCACCAACATGTCCTCTTCTCTTTATTCTTCCTATCTGGTATATCTATGTCTGTACAAATGGTTGGATTTTTCTCGACCACTCTTCCTGTAAAGAAATCCACGGAAACAAGGTAAATTTTTAATTTCTAAAATATGAACCTAAAGACTGGATACTTCACAGCATCTGAAGTAGCACTACGCACCTAAACTGAATCCTGCTATTAGCTGACAGATCCTAGAGTCATTCAGCTCTCCCTATATCAGACACTTAAATCTTGATGCATTTACGCATACACAGACATCTAAAGTACACCAGGGTCAGGAGGACATCCATGCAGAGATGGCAGATATGAGAAAGGATGTAGGGGGAACTCACTCTTCTAGGACAGCATCTAGAAACCCGGTGAACACCCCAAGTCATCTCAAATGCCACATTTATACAGGGGTAACCAACTACTGCCTGAATTGTCCACATACTGAGTTATGGCTCTGAACCAGTTAATCTAAACCCCTTTACAATTAATGAAAATGAAAGACACCACCAGCATATAATCTCATATGTATTTCATAACCATATATCTCATCACAGAGAGTTAGGGGTTAGGTGGCTCCAGGTTCTTGCTAGACCTTTGAGAGCTTTCTACAGTTCTGCATTGAAGTCCAGATCTGCTAGGATATGAATATGGGGCCCCAGTGCCATGCTCTCTCACATGCCCACTTCTGCACTGCTGGCAACCCACCTGCTCCTCACTGTCAATACGTTCTTGGGAACTCACTAGGACTAAGGTTTGAATTAAATTTGCAGTGCGGGCTACCACGTGCATGTGCTAGATCAGCCAGGAGAGGCATAGACAAACACCACTTCTGCTGGCTGGGTATGGGGCATCCCTTGTAAACCATGCCATGCAATAACAGTGTATTTAGGAAATAGAATAAGGCATAACTCCTCTCATGAGACATACAAGAAGAATCTTCCTTCCTTTTTCTTTACTTCTGACTTATCCAAAGAACAGATGCAATCAAACAAGTTTTTAAATGAGTAGCTGTCTGCATACACTATACTCCAGCAAAGAGCACCATAAAACCACATAACTGGTTTTGTAATCTGCAGGATTGTACAAGCACAGACAGGGAAGACAGAAAATGACTGGAATTATGCAGGATGGAAAAAACAAACAAACATTTCACAAAGGCCATGTGTTGCTACACACAACAATTTTCCCGGTCTGCCATTCATTCCAGGATACTAAAAGACATCCCCTTGCCTCCTTGCTACCTTTGAAGACCTTGTCTATGCCCAATCAGTGATTACCCGGTCACTCAAACTGTTTCCCAGTGACTATACACCAAAGCTGAGCAAAATTATTTCAACCAGCAGTAAATTTGCCCAACACCACAGTACAAGCATAGGAGAGGTTATTCGTGATACCGAGGTGACTTTAGCAAGTAGTTTTAATAAAAGAAATAAAACGGGGAGGGAGATTACAGAAATGTCCAAATATTTCCTTTAGCTACTTTTAAAACATTCTTTCAGCTTTTAATATCAAAATGACAACTTTGTTTGAAAAGTGGTGCATATTTTAAAAATTAATGAATAAACAATGTGAAAACTAAACAAAAAGTGTCATTTGTAGGAGTGAAATGTTTAGATGAGTGATAATGAATTCAGGATATTTTTTTTTCTTGCTTAAAAGAATCCCCAGGATCACAAAATTCATTTGGGGCTAACTTAAAATTCTTTCTTGGACAAGTTTTCAGTAAGGCCTCCAAACTGACAAATCTGTTTTTGCCAACTCTTAATTCTCTGTGGACTGACTATCCAAGCTGTGGATTAATTTAGCCAGGAGTGCAGAAAGGAGAGGTAGTTCTGCCCATACTCACCCTAGAGCTTAATCTCTGGGAGCACAGGCTGGGAATTTCAGAAGTAATGTTGTATACTATCCATGGTGTGTTGGGAAACACAATGTGAAACTACTCATTAACCAAATACATGCTCACCTGTACTTTTCCTTTCTTTGTACACCACCTCTTCCTCCTACTCACTCATCCCTATAGATAGCTGAGATCTGACTTCATACATCTTTGGACTTTTCATTTTATTAAAATTGCATCCTATTTCAAAGGTGAAAACTTCTCTATCCCCTATGAGGCAGATCTACTGTCTCTGCCTTTTTTGGTTTTTATTTCGCCACTGTATTAGACGGGTCTGCAAAGCATTTCTGTGATGAACTTTGACATGCATGGCCATGACTGCTATTTCAAGAAATCCAACAAAAGCTTCACAACAGTTCACTTTAGTCCATCACTGGTCATGACTTGAAGCTTCTCCTTCTGCCTGTGACATGGATGGGATTTGGGAAAAATATGAAAACCCAGATGAGGGGAGACAGAAGGGAACAGTTACCACAACACAGTTAAGTTTCGGCCAACATTGCAATAGTCATAGCTACCTGGAAGAGCTCGCCCTATTTTGGAAGGAGAGACATCAGAAAAGAACACACCGTCCCTTATAACATTGGGATCAAACACTCTTGGCCGCAGTGGTAAATGTGGCTTCTGAAAACCTTGGTAATTGGTTGGTCTTGGCTGGGTTTCGTGCAGAAGCTTCTTGGGAACTGAAAGAGAGGAGTAAGAAGAGCATGGTTATTAGAGTGAATTATTCCATCTGGTCAGAATGAGAATTACCACATTATGCTATGGGCTCAGCTGATGCTTATTTATAGCACGTGCAGACCAAACAGACCCTCATTTACTACTACGATGAGTACTCTCCCAATGCCAGCACAGACACATTCAATGAGAGAATGCTGGAAACTATGAAGTGATTAAGATATCCTTTATTTGCAATTAAGCTTTTTAAGGGTTAGATTTGGACATCTTATTCAGACAAGAATCTTAGAAACTGAAAAGCCAGGCCTTGGCCTCAGCCTTAAGCTTCAGAGCTCTCAGCTAGACAGACTGTTCCTACCACAATAGCAGGTTGCGCAGGATGCCCCATAGCAGTGGGGACTATCTGGTATGCCTGAATCGCTGCCTCTCTCTGGCCATCAAGTTGCTGGTTTAAGAGAATACATCAGAAGTTTCTGTTCACTCCAGATACACAAAACTGGCATCTGGAGGATGCTGTTCAAGTGAAATCATAAAGCTTAAATCACAGAGGTAAGAAACCCTACCCGCCCTGTGAGATACAAAATACATTGTTCCCCATTGTGCTTTAAGCTTCAAGTAAGCTGGGAAAAGTCAATCCTGAGAAGGGTGAAGACTCAGTCAATCCCTACTGCTCTCCATGTTTTGTCAGCCACAGCATTAGCAATACACAGGTGAGATAGGTTAATACGTGACAGTTTGATCATCTATGAGCTCTTCTTTGGACTAAAGCATGCCTTAAGAAGAAGAGTATTTTCTCCTCCTTGATGTTGCAAGGCCAGCTCTTCAGCTGCACATCCAGGTAAAGAATTCAAGGTCACCGTAGCCACCACAGTGTACACCCCACTGAAGGTAAATACACACAGTAAATTCACTAATTTGCCCTGTAGAGACAAAGCAGCATGTCATTTACAGAGCTAAACCAGTTCTCTGCCTTAGCCACAGCCAACACCTGAGGCTATTTCAGAGCAAAGTGCTTTTCCATACAAAGAGAAGAAAGATATATACAGGCCATTCTGCTCAGAAATTAGAGGAACAGAATGATGGAAGACAAAAATAAAGAAATGACGATTTCCAGAGGAGAAAGATACATTTCCCTGTCAGTGACTGTATAATAATATATACATAAAAGCACCATTTTGTCCCTGCAGACAGCCAAGGCTTTAGTGTATTAAAGACACAGACTGTTAAGAACTAGGCACAAGTTTCCTAGATCCACAGAACCCCCAAGAAAAGATTTCTGGGATGCTTAGGTCTCCTTGCTCCAAGTCTAACGGCAACTGTCTCTCTGATCCTGGTGCCTCAGTTTCCCCACTGCTCCCTCGCCAATCGTGCTATCTCTCATCTCCACTCTTCACAGGGGCATGAAGAAGTATAATTAAAAATGCAAAGCACTTTGAGAACCTTGGCACAAGCATGAAGGAAAGACTTGGAAAGAGTGCAACCCTGGAACAGAAAGGAAATTCCTGCCTGCCCCCCTGCACCTCATCAGCTGCCAAGCTGGAGCATGAGATTTAATCACGCCCATTAAATTTGCCTGCATAACTACAAATATTACTGGTGGGTGAAGTGATCCAACCACCTTGTTTACATTGCGTTCGACTTACTGTCTTTGCTGAGGCAAAGAAAATTGTAACTATATTTACTGACTGACCTCCTATGTTAGGCTGCCAAGAGACCAGCACTGAAGTTCTTGCATTATTAGTAGAGTCATGCTAGGTCAGGAAACAGACATAAAGCCCCACAGCTTCTGAATATCAAAGAGCTGGCACAGCAGTTTCTAGTGAAACCTGAATTGGCTACTGTCCTCTGATAGGAAGGCAGCAAAAGAAACACATGCCCTACTAGGAACTAGACAGAAGCACAGGAGATACCTGTGCCAGAGGACTATCATAAAGTCTGGGGAGGAAGTGGGTAGAATGGAGATTACGCTGCTAACCACACAGTCACAGAGAATTGCAGTGCTAGGTGCCTAATCTGAGGCACCCAAAGGGACCTGATACCCAGAAGGCATAGGGCTCAGCACCCTCCAAAAGTAATGATCCCTTTTGCTGTATCTCAGGCTGATGACCAGAAAGGCATTTAACACACAAGTCAGTTTTCCCTTACACACTTTTCACCCGCACTGAATCCTGGCAACATGCTGATACGCATCCAGTGAAGAAAAGGAAGCAAAAAGAAAACAGAAACAATTTTTTTAGCAAATTTTGATTAGTCTTTCATATGTTTCCGACTGACTCTTCTTCATAAACATTTCCTTTCACCTCCCAATATGCATGCCCATCTCTGAGGCAAAACACAGGCCGGGTGAACCCACGCCTTTCTTTGAAAAGGTGACACCACCATATTCACAGAAGCTATTTACTGTCACATCACCTGAATGGGGTAGGGTTGTGATGTTATCCCTTTGAGATGGCTGAGGAAGTAAGATGACTACTAAGCAGGCACTTGGTGCCTAAAAACACTGGTGGCTACAAAGAAATGATTAGTGCATACTTTGGTACTATCAAAAATCCTGAGGTGCCTGTCTTCACTTCAGCAACTAAATCCCTTTAAAACTCTGGAAGCATCTTAGTGCAACACAGGATACTACAGCACATAAACATAGGACTTTTCCATTTCAAGGGACCACTTTTCTCTGTGGACTGCACAAACATCTTGAGCACATTTTGCCAGGAAAGGCCTATCTTGGCAAAGAGTAAACAGACTAACAGCAAGCCGCAAGTCTGTTCTTTTTCTAGTTTATATGACACTAAACCAATACATGGCTTAGATGGCTTGATTTAGAAAGAATGTGAAATGGAAAGGCTTTCTCAAGTGCAAGACATCTCACAATTCCAGTTAGCTTCTGTGTGGCAGCCAACTCCACAAGAAAGATTAAACAACTGGTTCCTTTGAAATACCCTCCTTAAATTCTCCAGAGGGGAATGCATCTGACACAAAGCATGGCATGAACTGAAGCAAGGTGTCAAGAAAAGTTATTTATGATTAAAACCACCAGAAAAAAACAGTACCTGGGATTTTAATCTTATCTCAGCATTAAGCACAGAAATCCTGACAGGGAAGGGTTGGCACTTGGATTGCTCCATTCAATCAGGCTGGGAAGTTAAAGCATCTCAGGAAGTAGAACAAGTGATATATGTGGGCAAGAGGAGAAGAAAAAGGGCCTTCAATCAAAGTGTTAACACTCCTGATAGTCAGGAACCCTGCACCTTAAAATGCATATGAGGAATGAGCTGGGATCATCTGAAAAAGAGGAGATGAGCTGTTCCAGTAACCTCTGGGACCTTTGGTCTCTCAGGGGGTAGCAGTCAGCACTGAGATGTGGTATTTATCCACATGATAAAATTCTCCAGGAAGTTGAGCTGGGCAGCTGAGTAGCGCGTGCAGAGGCGTAACTTTCTGAACAGCAAGCCATAGTCTGTCATCCACCCTGGGGTCCAAGTCGGGCACCACCACCATGTGGGCCAGGACTTGATGAGGACAGGAAAGTGACCATTACTGTGTTACTCTGCAAAGACACCTGCAAAAGGTGGTTCTAGGTTATAAACATGAAAGGAAGCTTTTGGATCAGCAGGTTCACTCCTCTGCCATTACAGGCTTTCAAGTCTTGATATAATCTCTCCACGCCTGTTTTACAAGCAGTCCCAGTTACCAGCGCCCACTGCTCATCTGTCTGAATCCACATCATGCTAGCAACAATTCATACCAGTTCCCAAGACCCACAATACCCATTTGCAATGAATTAATGATATCAGTCCCACAACAAAACCTCACCACCACTGCCTACCAGCTTCCCCCCCTGCGGGAGCAGGGTCAAAGGAAAACCAAAAATGATGTGTGCTCTCACTCTCAGAGCAGACCCACCAGATTCAGCTACAAGCAGCTGGCAGGAGTGTGAAAAGGCACATGCTGGTGCTGCTGACAGTGTCCTTATTTGTACTTGGTGGAGACCCCTTCTGCTGTGATTTTCACACAAGCACTCTCTTGTGCGGCCAGGAATTTGAGGGCTGATGAAAAGAAAAGGTTACTGCGTCTACAAGCAGCAAAATTCTTAATTACAGTGCCACAAGCTGGAAAAGACTAGCCGATACCTCACCTCTTCTTCAAGACAACTTGCTGTGTTTTCTACTGTTTTATCTACCTGGTTTTAAACACTCCAGTCCTGGGGGTTCAGCCAATTGCCATAAGGGATTGTTTTTCAGAGGAATACTGCCTTCTGAGAAATTCTTTTCCAATATGCTGCTGAGCGTTTCAATTTAAGCATATATATCACTGCCCTAATCAAAACATTTGACAGCTATAGCCCCTAAATTTTACAGACAGGGATTTGGCTCAGAGGCAGGGTTTTGAAAGTTTTTAAATATCAGAATGATTTGTCCAATCTCACAGAGGGAGTCTAAGCCAAAGAAAGAAAACAAACACAGGATCCCTATATTTCAGCCTTGCACTCAAACCATCCCTTCTCCGCTAATTTGATCATTTGGTGTTTCCTGATGTTTGCTCAGTCCTAAACATGCTTAAAGACTTCCACTCTCAGGAAGCAATTATCCTCTGACCTCCATCTTCACTGTATATACAGATCAGTCAACTGGAGGGGAGATCAATGAAAGCTCAGTCTTAAAAACATACAGACACAGGGATTGTAATTCTCCAGTCTTCTGCTATATATTCACTTGTGCCTTTCCAGCCCATAAAGTTTATTCTGAAAGCTCCATATGATTAAAGCAGATCTGCAGGACCTTCAGCAAATTCTCCTGTGAGAGCTTGAAGCAGAGTACTATTTGAGCAAAACATGACTCTCTCACCAATGAAAATTACAACAAGCCTTTTATCTGGGCAGGTTGGGGCCAGGAACTGTTGATGCTCAACATATTTTTAAAATAATAAAAAAAAAACCCTACTGTGAGTAAACACCCAATATAAACTGCTGCAGGCTTTAGAGGTAGCAGCTCTGAAGGATTTGTGTTTGAGATTTGAAAATGTACAGCATCCAACCAGAAATGGGATCATTCATGTTTCTGAACTATTACAAGAAAGCAATTCCTTAGCACATATGTGTGTGGCTCTCAGACTGCAAAACTGGTGTGTGCTGTAAAACCTAAATTCACCAAGCAGTCAACAATAGGCATTAAAATGACAGATTCTGACTGTGTCAGGCGACAAAATATCGTAATACAACTGCAGAGCAAGAAGGAAAAATCCCACACATAAGAAGACTCTGCACCTGGTGACAACAGTAGCACCACTGTATAGCTAGAAACACGGGGGTGGAAGATGCTAATTTGATTAACAAAAGTAGATTGAAGCACAGCCTACACCCCTGGCTTCTTCCCAAGGGTCTCACACATGGCCAAGGAGCAAGCTGAAACCTCTTCCAGCTGCTTGTGCCCCATCTAGCTTTGTGCTGGATGTGTCCTTTCAAGTGAATTAAACCTATTTGCATCACACAGAGAGGTTTTACCTCTTCTTGTGATCATATGTGTCATGTCAAACATCCAAAGCCTGCCCTCAGTTCCTGCCCTGCCACCTTCATGTGACAGGGAAACTTTTTGGTCACATATAGGTATAATCACTTAATAGGAGACCATCAGATCCTACATCCTGAAACAGAATGAGGGAGTTACTGAAGCCTACTGCAGGCATGCTTTCTGTGCACAGTGGTTCCAAACCACCAGTAACAAGGAAGTGACTCATGCCAGTTACAGTAAGTCTAATTCCAAGCATCATGCAGAAATCAAGCGAGACTGCCTGGGAAAATAGTCCTGTCATAACCAAAGCACTCCCCCCCAAGCCCAACAGCCTGCATCAGGGCCTTCCTCGCCTACCCCTCCCTTCAGATGTTGTCCAAAGCAGAAATCCATCTCTGCTGCTAGCAATTTTGGGGCTGGTGGGAAGCAGCACAAGCTGGGATGCCTGACACAACTCATACACTCTGCCAAAACTACTCCTGAGGCAGCCTAGATGTTTTGCCTTTTACTGCATCCTCTGACAGCAGCCAACTACGCAAAGGTTGTGCAATGAGAATATAAACATAGCACAGACAAGCTTTTATCTTGTTTGCCATCCATGGAAAAGGAGAGGCTCATCCTTTTCTCATGCAGCTGCAATTAGAGAAGTGACTTAAGAAGCAGAAGCAATTCCAGTCCAGAAACAAAGCCCATGCAACACAAATTATCTCAGTCTCAACATTCCTCCTGGTGAAATCTCCCACAGGTATATGGCCCTGTGACGTGAGAGGCTTTAGGAGGTGAAGGAAATATAAGAAATGGTGCACCTCCAAATGAGGCTCCCCGGGGCAGTGGGACACAAGCACAGCTCCCTCCCAGCCTTTGCACAGGGCTGCAGAACACCTTGCCCTGGTTTCTTCTATTTCTGCATGTCCACGAATGTAGTAACTTTATTAAAAGATCCAGTTCAGCTAATCTGGGAACTCAATCCATGCGTGCTCTGTAGGTAACTAAAGAAGGAGTCCTCCTTAAATAAGCTATGCTCTTAAGCTTCTTGTATCTTCCATAGTGAAAGGTGGGTGCCTTTGAAAGGCTCCAGGGGAGATTCTGTCTACTTGAATTTAAGAGCCTAATAAGGGATAGTTAATGAATCATCATGTTGTCTTTGGATTTATTCTCCTGAGTGTATCTGAGTTAATATCTTATGAACTGCTTCACATCTTTTACTCAGATATTCTTCTTCTATCTTGAACTTTTCAGATCAGGATTTGAAGCTACAAACACCTTAATTTCTATCCAATGATGCATGTGCTTGATCTATCCACAGGCAGTTTTCCTTCTGCTTTCATAGCCATGAAAGTCGGCTGTTCCTCTTTCATCATCATAAATGTAACAGAACAGAACACGAAGCATCTATTGCCAGCAACTCATAAATCTCCTGCTTGATGTGGCTTTTGGTCTCCAAAGGGCACACTGGAAAGCATCACATGCACCAGTCTGCTCCCTACATGTCCTGTTTGGAAAGAAAAATGGATCAAAAGGAAGAAAGTCTTGTAAGAGATACCTGCAGATATGAAGAATTACTTTCATCTGGTAGATTTCTGCCTGCTCCCAAAGTCAAGAGAATTCTGAATTTTCATAAAATAATGCATGTTTAGGAGTATGAGATTCAAGCTGAGGCTTGTCCAAATTCCAGCATGCTCAACTTCACCTCCCGTGGGGCCTTCTGCCAGCCATAGCTATAGGACCTCTCTGACAGTTGGACTGCATTTTATCTCCACCAGGTCCTGAGACTATGACAGTAACCTTGTACACCTGAGCAGCAGTGGTGCATTTCTGAGATGGATCTCAATTAAAATCAAACCATTAATGTCACCTCCAGGTGCTACTGAAGCATGGATAACTACCATCAGCAAGGTCACTGCAGGAACAGAAATCTGACTTGGCACTCATGTGTGGAGTGAGTTCCACTCTGCTGAATTAAGCAACTTTTCCTTTATTTGCATGCTGAGCATGGTCAGAATCTGACCTTTTAGTTATGTAGCCTCAATCTCAGAAGAGGCAGCAGGCAGGGAAGAAAACCCTTATAACTACAAGGGTGCTAATAATTACGAGGATGCAGCTGGGAGTTCCAGTCTCCCAGACTAGGAAGGAGTCCATGAGTCAGTTTTGGGTTTCCTTTTTTGCAGCACACAAGGACATCTGAATCGGGGGCCTAGGCCCTTTACCAGTTGAGAGGAAGACACTCTACAGAGGATGACACAAGAAGGAGAATAAGACTAATAAGAAAGTCAGACCCGTTCTTCCCACCTTTCCTATTCCCCTATTTGGACTGCATCGATCACACACTTCCATTGTTATTTTGCAAACCAGCCTCCTGATGTCTGTATTTCCCAGGCATTATGTCAGTGTCTTCAGAGAAGACTTTTAGTACAGACTATGATTTTATGCAGTGCTCTAAGAATCTCCATTCTACTTCAGATCAAAGCAAACAAACACTAAATTTCAGATTTTGACACAATTCGTTTTCTTTTTTTCTTATCATGATGTTCAGTCATTTTAATTGAAGATTTAACACAGAAAGATTCTACTATTTTAAGTTACTTTTATATTGCAGGAGTGTTGCCCTTGACTGATTTGGGCTATAGAGCTTGGCAGAAAGCCTCTTGTGCAGCTTGTCTATTTTTCAGGAAAATATGTGACATGATATGTGGCTCCCAGGAGGATGCTGACAGAGCAGTAAGCATTGTGTGTTCAAGTGTGGCTGATCCAGAGCCAGAGCATCGCTCATGCAAAGAACTGCTCGCCAGCAAGGGAGGAGAGTCTCTGTGCTCAGGATGCCAACACACACCCAAGCGGTTGAAGCCCTGCAAGTTAACCACGAATCAGCTTAGTCACAGCAACTGCTTCTGTGAAACTTGGAGCAAAAGATACTCCTTTAAAATTCAGTGACAGGTATACAAGCACTGTCAGTGAGAGAGGCCCTTGGAGGTCTTCACTATTACATACCCAAAGGCAGCGGCTGGGTGAGTACTATGTGTCACTGTGAGACACTTAAATGATAGCCAGGGCAAAGATATCCAAGACAAGGTAAGGAGAAAGGGGTGGAGTAAAGGGCTATAGTCCCTGGAACACCCTGGAGCTGATGGGAAGCCATGCCAACATCCAGGAGAGGGATGGCAGAGAAGCAGGAGCCTAGGCAGGAAAGGAAGGTACCAGGAAAGTAAAATCATCTACAACTGCACTGCACTTCCCTGAATAAAGAGCAAGAAGCCTTGTGCTTCAGCATCTGAGCCAACAACTAGCCTGGTATGGCCCAGCCATTATATTCCAAGAGTTAGGAATACAATTTCTTCTCTGAGACTACTGACCAAGTCAGACATTTAGGGGATTTCCTGTGCTCATCTCTGAAGCAATACCACCCATGCTGTAGTCAACAGACCTCTAAGGCACCAGAAAAGTGATCCAGAAAACAACTAATTCACAGAAAAATCCAAACCAGCATGTCCCTGGATATTCCACCGTGGTTTGATCTCAGTGTCTGCTGGCAGGCACAGCCGGGAAATACTTCCCATCTGCTCTCCTTGTCTAATTAAAAACCTTTCTAATTACAGCAGAAAAACTATGCTCTGTAAAAGAAATATTTTGGTTTTACCTAATGCTACTTATAAACAGTGGGCACTAGTTCTTTATCAGTTCATCAGCTCTTCCTTTTGGTAATCAAACATCAGAGAACTAGACAAGGGGCTAGAATTCTTCTCCAAAACTACAGCGATGCCGTGATTATACAAGCTGAGGAATGTCATCAGAAAGCAGCCAGTAACCTCTGTCATTAAAGACAGTGACTTTGTCTGGTCACATGGTTGATTTAGTGTGGCAATTCTCTGGATTCCACCAGATACCCAAACTGGAAACTCTGCATGGGGAAAGGTTATCAATAACATTGGAATAAAGACTGGGAGTGAACAAAACCATACAAAGCAGCTATAATGCTACATGCTCATCAACTATATATGGATGAATGCAGATGAATATTTACTGAACAAAAATACAGTTTAGTCTTTAGTTTTGAAGCTGGGATCATTGGCTCCTGTTGCTCAGGACTTGGCTTACACGAGAAGCCAGGCTATACTAACAAACTTGAAATCCAAGGAACTATGAACAAAGTGGCAAAACTGTTTTCAATATAAATCCTTATTTTCATAGGGTTATACCCTGTGAGACATCCCCCTTTGGGCCTGAGACTTCCTGAGCATAATGGAAAGTCTGGGGGAAAACTATAGATGTTTTTGAATTGTAAGAGTATTAAACCTCCCCCGTTTTTTTAAAGAAGTACATTTAACTGGCAGAACGTCTCTAATGCACAGCATCAGCCTTAAATTATCTGTCTTGTGGACTGTGAAAAGTTCGTTGCATGGTTTATGTATTAATATTCTTTTTCTGGTAGAAAAATACATAACGTGCATCATCTTGCTTCCATGCGTATCCTGAGGGAGCAATAGGGACTGAGAGCTCAAGTGTTACTACAATTGCTACTGCAAGTAACTGCCAGTTTTGTGGAACAGCAAATTACAGTCACTTTCCTGACGCCACATAAAAGCAGATATACACTGTGAAAAACAATGCCAGGGTTTTGTTTTAGCCCAGCAAGGATGTTACTGAGCACCTACCCTATACTCTTATGCAACTTGCCCTGCAGCTACTTCCACCAGCACAGTCTGGGAGCGCGGGGAAAAAATGTGGGAACATGCAGTGCTGGATGCTTGTGGCAATTTTCCAGGACTGATTACTTTTGATTATTTTTTTAAGAGAACAGGAGGATTTTAAAAGCTAAATAGTTGCTTCTATTAGGCTTCATGAAATGTTTAGCAAGTACAATGTTTCATGCACACTAGTCTGCCTTTTCCACTCTTCACACACGTAATTAAGACTCATTTATATGAATATCCCTATCTCAAATCATACCTGGATTCATGCCACCTAATTGAAGGCCCTTCACTGGGAGGTGGCTAATTCATCTCTTGATTGATTCTAGAGATAGGCTGACTAATCTCTTAGTTTAATCACTTCAGTTAAATACCTGCATTAGTGCAAGTAAGGGTTTGCAAAGCTGAGCAGCAAGTATTCAAGCTATAGCTATATACTGGTGTAGGACTTTGCTTGGCAAAAGACTAATCTAATTTATTCCAAAGTTATCTGAACTAAAACATCCCAAATAAAATCCTACCCACCAAATTAGTGCAAAAATCATTCCAGGACTACTTGGGCATCCCTTGAGACCTCTCTAGCAGACTAGCAGGTCTCTGGCACACCCCAGCTAACCCTAATACTTGATTGACCAGGTTGCCCCCCCAGCCAAGCCTTAGGGCAGTCATTCTGGGAAGGTCAGCAATGCTCCCTTTCTACTGGCCTTTGCCAAGTATGGTCCAGTTCCTGCCTGTTCGGGTAGAAAAGCCCATCAGCTGCCACCTCTCGTACATCACCTTTCAAAATCACTGAATCAATCAGTTCAAAAGTGTAAATGGAGACACATCTTAACCTGACATGGGTGTTAAAGTGTTATGATTTCATATTCCCTATGAGATGCAGGTTGCTAACTCATAGCCAAGGAGCTTACTTCATAGAATCACAGAATAGTTAGGGTCGGAAAGAACCTTCAGATCATCTAGTTCCAACCCCCCTGCCACGAGCAGGGACACCTCCCACAAAACCATGTCACACAAGGCCCCGTCCAACCCAGCCCCGAACACCACCAGCAATAGAGCACTCACAACTTCCCTGGGCAACTCATTAGGATGGTATCATGAAAAGGGCTTAATGCCATCTTCAAACCTCACATGTTGTAGGACTGCTATTTTTAGGCTTCCTTTCTGGCACTCTTAGAAAAAAGAAAAATAAGACCTGACACATACCTTTGCTGCTAGTAACTTGAACCCCGTGCAGATCCTTTATCTGGCATGCACTCAATTTAAGTTGCCACTTCATTCGAGTGGAATATAATGTTCTGTATTGCAGTATTTGTTCCCACTACTGGATTATCTTGAGCCCACCAACCCTGATATCTTATCGTCAGATGAAAGGAATAATCCAACACAAAGACACTGTCAAAATCTTTTGAACAAATAAACCTTTAACAAACAGATTTCCAGGAGATGGTATAGACAGGGATGCTTTACAAGACCCTGTAAACAGCAAAGAAACACATAAAAACAGTCTTTCAAAGTCTTTATATTCCACCCTAGGAAGACCCCCTGTTCCTACCAATGGAGAGACTGCTCATCTCTGCAGACACATGCTGCAGAATTTGTTCAGCTCACAAATAAGAGTGGCTGGTCCTCAAAAGGAACATGAATCCTTATCAATGCAACTGCACAGAATGAAATCTATCTCACAGCTACCAGGGTTGTAGTGACAAGATGTTATTAATTGCAGTTCCAATAACCATCCACATTATTTAAAATCTGAAGCAATCTACCTTAATTACCTTAGCTCTAATAACTGCATGGGATCATAACAGTTAGAGGAGAAAAATAGCTGTTAACTTGTTGACTGCCAGATGCAGACTGCTGATAGGACATATATCAGATATTAGAGCATTAAAACTGACCTCAGCCTGGCAGGAGAGGGCTGTGATTCATGCCTATGACTCCTAGGCACAGTGGGAGCACAAACAAGTAACTGAACAAAGATCAAAGCGTTAGCTGTTTCAGTGGAATAAGGCAGGAGATTAATTTACTCTCAGGTAAACCTTCTTCCTAACTTTCAGTTCAGCAGGAACTTCAGCAAGTCCAGTGTAGAAATCCAGTACATCACCACCTTGTTTACACCTCTACCATCCCGTTACAATTATTATCGCAAGGAAGGAGAGAACAGGCCCACTATTTTGCTTAGTCAGAGCTTTCCATCTTCAAGTTGCTTCAGTGTTTTCCCTATGAAAAATAAAGAACCAATCTGAGAAATCTGTATTTTAAAAAAGGAACAAACCTCACACGAAAGTTATTTTCTTCACCCTTGAGCAAATAATTCACTTTCAATTGTGTCCCAGTTAATGGAAAGTCTAAGACAAATAGAGTTCAAAGTAAGGGACATTCTGAAAGAGGCACACTCTAATTAAAAATGCACTATGTAGAAAAAATGTCATCTTTTTGCTTGTACAGCACTTGGTGCAAAGAACTGCCTGCCCAATTTCCCAAGAGCAGTACAAGCTTAGGAGGCATCTAAGATTTGCAGCCAAGTTTCACAGAGCTGGAAACCAAAACCTATCATCAGTCTAATCTCCATATAGCTGGCTCATAAAAGGAGTGAAATGGCTGTGACATTATTCAAACTCAGGCATCTAATGACATGTATGAGCAGTAATTCTGATATATCATCCATAAACAACTTCCCAGACTCTTTCAAGGGGAACCACAGCAGTTTGCAAAGCAGGGTCTTGCACCACTCCTCACACAGCTTATGCCACCCTGTAAATCTACTGTCATAGGACTGGAAGGACAGAGGTGAGAGGAAAGGTCAGACTGGCTTTTCTGACCTTGGAGGAGGTCACCCAGCCTGCCTGCTTCCCTCCGGGACAAGCAGGCAATGAATTGATTGGTGCTGCTTTGTGCGCAGATAACATCTATCCTCAGATTCTGTACTTCTGCTGATCATCTCCAGAGGCAGAAAGGGTTCTTGTTCCTCAGTGGGGGCCTGTCATATGAGGATATTTTGTTTTGTTCACCTTCTTCTGAGAGGTCGGAGACTAAATATACAATATCCACAGCTATCTGCAGGCAACAAGCACCTGGATGCAGAGGAAGAGGGAGGCTGTGATCTGGAAAGAAACCCATACATAGGAGGGATGACCCTAGCCTTATCAGCAGACCCTGGCCTTCATGCAGAGCATGCCTAAAGTGATGAGGAAACCTGGGAAGGGAAATGTGTGTGGCCTTTCCAGGGTTCTGTTTAGACCTGTGAAGATTTTGTGATAGATAAAATAAAGATCATCTGATCTTTGAAACCATTGCAAAGACACAAGGAGCATTAGCACTCTTACATGTCCTGGAAGAAGTAAACTGTGGTTGCTGTCATGCAAGGAAATTAAACACAACATTCACCTAGTATAGTCTGACAACATTCATGTCATTAAACACTCTTAGCATTCAAAACAGGGTGGCTCCATCCAAAATGCCTGCTGGGAATAGTGTGTGGCTCATGCTAACTTCTAGACTTCTAGGCTGTATCAGGACCATGCAACACCAAATATTGTTTCTGCAACTTAGCAGGACAGTCCACTGAGTTCTCATGTCAGGAGCTCTGCAGCTTTGGGACTGTTTTGCTCATTGGTACAAACACAGTTAAGTTCAGGGATCAAACGCAGAAGACAAAGCAGCTGCCCTAGCTTGGGACGTCAGCACTGCTTCTCGGGGCGCAAAGCATCTGTGACATGAAATCATAGCTCTGTAGCAGCACAACAGACATGGGGGCTGATGACCTGGAGATGCAGCAGGCCAGCAAAAAAGCTGGGTCTGCTGCTTGTCCACAGCAAAGGAAGCGGTCCCAGAAGGACAGTATGCAGACACAAAGCCATGACACATCTGCAGACCAGGGATATTATCAGGTATGTGTTATATGAATGGACAGCCCTTTAGAAACACTGACTGCTGAAATGCTTCACAGGGAAAGAAGACCACTGAAAAAATTCACCTGGCCTCCCCTGAACTGTCCCTGCACACGTGTTCCAGCCATGCCTGCAACAAAAATACTGATCTATACAGAGGTACCTGCCTCTGAGGGACCATCTGTACTGCACAATCTGCCCTCATGAAGCAGTACACATCCCTTTGACTTTTTCCAACCACTTAGACAGCAGCGCTCAGACTCCACTGAGAATGAAGAGACTGAACTCAGCTAGCCTAAACGGAACACTCTCATCAAACTACTTTATTAGCACAGAGTAGAGACAGAAACAGGAAGGATCCATATTACCATATCTTTCCTAATGCTTCTCCTTTCCCTTTAAACATAAAGAACAAAAAGATTGTGAGAGTTCAGCAGCCTCATGTGATTGAAAAAAGATATTATACTGGGCACCTCATCCACCAAAGAGACCAACAAGGTTTAAGGAAGAGATGGTGGGATAAAATAGTCTCCTGGGCCAAATTCAAGCCATAGATGTTGTTTCTTTTTATGTCAAAGGAAAGTCTTTGACTTTTAATCTTTCCATATTTCAATTAAATGATCCAAATGACAGATAGATAAAATAGATGGTAGATGTACAGCTAACACCCCCACATGCTCTTTGTCCTAAGATTTCTTTCTTACATGCCATTACAACCACACTGAAAATTACAGTGGAACTTATTCTACTATTACAATGATCAAATGTTTGTATCAATCGTTTGATTTAATGAGCTATCCAAAGACTGTTTCCCATCAGTGCTTTTTTGCAGCCATGGCTGTGCTTGAACCAACTGCAAAGATAAAAGATAACTTCCTATGTGGAAACTCTCATCCCCCATTCGTTCCCATCTAGGCATGCCTTAAGAGCCAAACTTATACACAATTAATCATCTCTGCAAAAAATGAGATGGTAAAGTCTGATATGAAAACTTCTTTTTCTACTCAATTTGACAGACTAAAACCAAAATTCCATCTTCTGACAGAGCTCCCTCAGAGCAATACTTCCAGCTCCTCCTCCTTAATTTTCTTGTTCTTCTATTGGTATTTATCAGGGTTTTTCCATCAAGGAAGACCCTGATTGTACTATTAGACAAAAACAATGGAAGAAAAAGTCCTAGAGAAATAAGTCCTCATCAATATTAAGTATGTGGAGCCAAAGACACAGCTCTGGCATGACAATCTCCTACAGAAGGGAAAAA
Organism: Psilopsiagon aymara; assembly: GCA_024733675.1. NCBI lineage: Eukaryota > Metazoa > Chordata > Aves > Psittaciformes > Psittacidae > Psilopsiagon > Psilopsiagon aymara. The sequence goes on from JANRGW010029102.1 coordinate 51,815, forward strand.
ACTGCATCTCCCCACTTCCACAACAGCCAGAGATTTACAAGCACTCCAGCTCTCTTGAGACAGAAACCCTCCACCCAACCTACATACAAGTATTTCCTTCCCCTGGGTGACAAGCTTACCCCAGCTGTGCTCCCAGGTCTCGCTCCAAATCTGGAAAACACAAATTCCTAGAGATAATTCTTAATCAAAGTCTTGGCCTGAGACACCTTGATATAGAGCTCAACAAGAGGTCTTATAGTGGCCTCTGTTTGTGCTGGCATATACACACAGATGGACATAAGCCACAATGAAAATGGACTGTCAGGAGAGGGATAAAACGCTGGCTGTGCAAGTAGTCCTGAACCCCAAACCTTCTTCTGCCTCTTTTGTTCTGTGCTCCAGCTTTAAAGCTAATTGCAGCAGAGCTGAAAAAATGCTGCCTATAAAAGTAGGGCTTAATCAAACAAAGCACTCAATTATCTGATTAAGAACCATTCTCTTTGTATAAATATAGAGAAAATTCAAAACAGTCATGCTCTTCTGCATTCATTATGTTGAAATAACCATTGTGGAATATGAAAAGAGTTAGCTGAGGTTTCTGACTGCCAGGCCAGTGTGAGCCAGACCAAGTCCTGGCCTCCTCAGAGGAATGCTTTGCCACAGGAATTGCTCTTTTCCCTGGGTGGACACAGTCAGCTGGCCATATAACAGGCATTAACAGATTGGGATTCAAGCACTCCACAGATGTCAGTCAGAGGTTATGCAGAAAAGGCAAAAGATAATGTCTGAGTGATTATTTGAAATGAATGTGCTACTCTTGCTTGACTAGTTATTAGGAAAAGTCACAATTACAAAAAAATGTTAATGGGAAGACTTGCTGGCTGTCACAGTTCACATGCCAAAGACATAATGAATGATACTTCTACCCTGGGATGGCATAACTCTGATATCCAGAGGTAGGCCTTCATAAAGAAGGTTATGACAGGCAGGTAGCACATGCAGGAAGCTTACACGGCCAAGCCAGCGTCATTTCTGCAGATAACCAGAGTACATCCACCCCAGGCTACAGAGTTGTCAGCTCCACAACCCTCATCAGTCCCCACTTGTAAGCCAAATTCTGAAGGCAATAAGCTGTTTTAGAGACCTGTCCTATGTGTCCGCCTGCAGCAGAACTGAAGAGTATAGTTGAGGATTTAACCCCGTAACCATAAAACACAGAAAAAAATTTGATTTGCCATGCAAGCATTACCATCAAATCTGATTGAAAGAAAGCAATCCTTTGTCAAGGAGAAAACATTTCTTTTTAAAGCCTTCAAACAGACTTGGTCCATAGCTGACAATTACCATCTGTTTCTGTTCAGAAATGAACCCAAGCAAATGTTTCCCAAGCAGTATAGTCCATTAAGTACATGGGCTTGCTCAGCCAGCCACCAGGCCTTAGGGGTACACTGGGCTCACACCACAAGCACTGTCAGCTCAGAGTAAACACAACACAAGGGGAGATAGGGTTAGAGCTGGCACCCAATCTGTATGGGCGATCCAAACCCCAGTGGCTGGGTATCTGGTCAAAGCCACAGGAGCACTGCAGAGAGCTTTTGTCATGAGTTTAGGAGGAGGTTTGAACACCAGACTTACAGCGGTAGTTGCTACTTGCTGCATCAGTATGGGCTTCACCTGATACACCATTCTCCCAGGATGGAACTCTAGAGCATCCTGCAGAGCTCAGCTGCATGGACCTCCCAGCACAGAGCTCCCTGGTCAGTTGGCACAGCTGTGTAGGCCCATGAGCTATGTTTTTCCTTGCAAACTAAGGAGGCCCAGGGCATTGGTCCAAGGAATAGCAAACGATCATTTGTACTTTTTCAATGTTCTCATAGTCCTCAACAGAAACTTGGCTCATGTCAACTATTGCTCTCCTAAGTCATGGCTGCCCATAGCCTGGATCATTGCCCGCAAGCAGTTTAGATATGTGTGACTGCCCCGTTTTGAAGGAAAAACATCTACCTAGATGCAAGTCTGCTGTGGCACTCACCCCAAAGACCAGAGAGGCTTTGGCATGTTTTATTTCACAGCACAGGTGCAGCCCCTGTGCTCTTTCATCCCCATTCATGAACACCTAACTCAAGAAGTTTTGGTAAGGAGTGGGACCCCCTGTGTGCATGCTCATACCTTCCCATTTGCACAAGAGAGAGCAAGCCAGAGTCTGAGCTGATTTAAATTGTCCTGAGAAATTTGGCTGGAAGTCCCATGCTGCAGAGTGAAGCCAGCTGGAAAGTAAAGCTTTCCACTCCACACTGCATACACAGCCAAAAATCACATGTGGGTAGCATCACTGAAAACCAAACACCTTCCCCTGTCCTGCCTCAACTTCTGTGTGAAAACAAATGACCGCCTTCACAGTTGGAAAACTCGTATTTCAAGGTAGAGTTTTGTGCTCAGGAAAAAGAGCAGCATTAGCTTTGGCTCTGCTGTAGAGGAGCCCAAGGAAAGATCTACCAAGAATTAGTGAGAGGGGAAGCACAACAAATCCTGGCCCTATGAACAACACACGACATGGTTTTAGGCAACTCACTAGACCAAAATGAGACAACTGCAAAATAAACTTGCATGTCACAGAGTAATAGGGCTGAAAATTACTTTGCAGGGTCATCTAGTCTACCCTTCTAGTCCCATAGGATGCAATCTAGCTTGCTTTTGAGTACCCTGATGATGCAGATCCTACAATTACCATTCCAACCCCTCCATAACTTCCCTCTTTTCACCACTAAAATATATTTTTTAAAAAATATAAAACTCAAATTTCTTTTCTTACAATTTATTTTTTTCATCCTCTCCAGCAGGGCTATTACGGATAAGCAGTCCTCCACTACATAGGCAGAGCTATATGTATCTGAAAACTACTAACCTATTCTCTTCCCAGACTTTTCACTGTAGGCTATATGACTTCAAATTAGGATTCATATTACAATTGTACTCAAAGACAAAACCAAGGCTGAGGTTCTCCCTAGGACCACAAAAATGTAGTTTAAGAGCATCCCTGCTCCAAAAATGCTCCTAATTGATACAGAAAGGAAAGAGAAAATGAAAGTAAAATGGTCAAAGAAAGAGATCATTTCTATTTTAAAGATCGGAACTAGGCATAGATAAACACATGTTTAATCTTTTCAAGAACTCCCATAGCTGCAGAGGAGTTTACAGAGGGCTTAGTACCTAACAAAATTATTGCATTTGAAAATGTGGTTATTTCTGCTTCTACTGAGCTGTGAGATAAACTATTTTGAAATAAAACCTGAAGATGTATGAATGTTTGTGACAGAGCTGGAAAACACAAACCAGATCCTCCAAGTCCCCCTATCTCAAAACCATTCCTCCTTGTAGGGGAAGCAGTGATGATTAATGACATCATTCAAAGCTCTCCAAAGATCATATTTTTTTCTGCAGGAGCTTAAGAAAAAAATGATCATTATTTGCTCAGAAACACTTACATGCACTCTACCTTCCATGGAAAACCATAACAGTGAATGCAAATTTAAAGAATTCTGCACATCGTATTTACTGTACATGCAAATTTCCTTCAGACAGAACCATTATTAATTGCCTGAATGGTCAAATTTAGGATTTTCTAAAAATTCCTTCTGAGTTTATATGGGCATTCTATATCATCCATATGCTTCACTGAGCAATCACTCACCATTTTAATTCATTCCTTTTGACATTAGCACACACATAAATTCCCAGCTTCTTGTAATTTTATGCTTTAGCAACACTTCGCATGCCTTGCACTGTGACAGTCTCATATTTAAAATAACTCATACGGCAGAAGCGAGCATAGTTCCAGCATATCCACAGAATATCAGAGAGCTTATGCCAGTCTGGAGGACTACAGTATTAGAAAACTAGTGGACCAAGAGTATATTTTAATAAATACAAAGGTAATGCTACTGAACTTAAAAAAAAAAAACCAACAGGGAACAGAATGCCTCTAAATAAATGTAAATACTGCAGAGTTTGATTTTGTGTTGGGGTAGGAAGTTGCATGTGAGGATGGAGTTAGACAAACCATTTGATGAAAAAAATCTGTTCCTAAAAGAGCTTCAGGGGAAGAAAATAAAACTTTAATTGTTCAGATATAAAACATACCCTCCAACTGGAAAATATTTTGGAGGCAATTAGCCACAGAGCATGCTTGGGTTGATGACCTCAGTCTGTTCATGCCCACATAACTATGGCAGCGCACCACCACTCAGCACAGCAGCAGGGCAGGAATCAAGTCAAACTGTACCTAAAGGACAGAGGAGCTGCAATAGGTTGGGAACAGCAGCAGTCGAAAAACACACAGAGGTCACAGTTGATAAAGAATACACAGTCCAATGATCTGACCATGGCACACTACTTGAAGACATAAAAGGGAGGAGCATTTTACAGACAGTTCATGTTATTACCTCTCCTACGCAGCATTGGTGAGACTGAAACTGGAACATCACGTATAATTCAGGCAGTCCGTTTGTTTTAACTTGAAAAAAAGATGAAAGAAGAAGCAGAGATGAGGCTGTGGTACGATTTAAGACCTGAAAAAATACTTTATGCTGGAAAATAGAAAAAACCTTGATGTTTGGTGAATCAACATGGAGACTGAAAGATGAGTTAACAAGAAACACTACCTGAACACATGCCAGATTAGAGACACAGCGCAAGACTTGAAGTCAGGATCACAGATCTTTACTATCATTGCCACAGGTGACTTGTCCTTCTTACGGGCTCTCCAAATCAGTTCTGAACCCCAAGATGGGATCTGTTTATTGTACTGATCTTAGTACAAAAGCAACTGGGTAAGATGTAATAAACATATATTAGATCATGTTGGATAACTCCATGGTCCCTTCTGGCTTTTAAACTCTATGAATAAACCTATGACCTTTATAAAACATTAGCTGCACTGGAGAAGATATTTGAATGCATGCATAATGAGTTTCCCATTATGCTAAAGTACGCATCTTCAACTTTGTTTCTAAGAACACTTAACCTCATGTTTTTCCAAACATGGCTTATATCCCAGATACTATCAGCTCCTGCATTACTGTTACTATTTATTTGCACATGAAGGTAGTATTTCCTGTGATCTCAGCACCACCAGACTCCTTTTCTTTCTGCCAAAATTGTCTGGTCCCCTCCCAGCTCTTCCCCACGTACTCATGCAGCCAAACACTCTTCCTTCTGCTTTCTCCAACCAGTGTTCCTCTTATTGCCCCACCCTGATGTGTCCAAGGAATCCCCCAGATTAGGTATCACTTCTTAAATTCTCTGCCTTGTTTTGGGCCATTCTTCCAGGAGTCAGCTTTCTTGCAGTACACAGACACATACCCCCTCCACAGTTTGTAATCCTCTCTCTTCCCATCCTGCATTACCAAGACAGGTAATTTAAGGCACTTTGTACTAATGTGCTGTACCCATGTCTATGTGTACAGTATTAGCTGAGAATGACTGCATGTTGAGGGGACTAACCTCAAAACTCTTTAATTGTGGTTCAAACAGAAATGCCTAATTTAAAACTAGACTGGGACAAAGCTAGAGCCTGAGATTTTCAGCATGTGCACAGAAAGAAATGCCTGTGTCTAATTTCTATAGGTATCTTGCAAATTCTTGTGAGCATGTTGCAGACCAGTCTTGCACCAGCACACAGATTAACCAGGCAGCCCTCAAGCATGGCCTGTCTTCGCTCTCAGTGACTGATGACATCTCTCCATGTACACTTTCACTGCATTCCCTTTAAGACTGAGCCAAAACTGACCCTGTGTAATGGATAATTCTGAGCAAAAAAGTTATTTTCCTTTCCTTTACACTTTGAAAGTGACAGGAAGTGCAAAAGCTATATATACACCATCTCAGCAAGTGTCCCATTTTCTACCATCCTATATGCTACCTACTGTAAAGCCCTGAGAAACCTGGTCTGTCCTCATAGCTCATCCAGCTTTGAGCAGGAAGTAGTACTAGAGCCCTTCAGAACTCCCACCCAAACTGAATTACCCTATGCTCTATGGTCCCATTTCATTGTCTGTCTATGATGGAGTTCTGCCTGGAGTGCCTTGCAAGAATCACGGTTTATGTTACTTGGTTTGGCTCTGGGTATGTTACTGCTCTCAGTGGTGTAGATAACACATTCAGGAAATTAAAAAAACAAAGTAACTGAGAAAAAAGGCAGGCAGGTCCACCTCACTAAGCAGGCAATGGAGTCTTTCACACCTAATCCTCTCTCAAAGACTAGCTAGTACTCTTTAAACTAAATAAAGGCATTTTGCATGCGTTTATTTCATTTTAATGCTCTTTTCTCTTATTCCTGGCTCCTGACACTGAGTTACAACCCTTCTGCCCTTGAGTTTGCCCCATACAAACATGTAAGTTTGTTATGCCTTATCCCATCCCACCGCCTTTGAAAACCAGCACACAGCCCCGCAGACGCCAAGCCCCTCTTTGTTTATTGCCTTATTTTCATTCACTCTCCTTTGCACTTGCAAAGCAAATCGTTAATGGCAATCACATGTGCATAGAGTGTCACACCCCAACACATGCCTGTCTGCGATTTATCACCCATCCCCCCTCACCCCCCA
>JANRGW010029103.1:0-59185 GCA_024733675.1 Psilopsiagon aymara
AATGTAGAAAAATGCAGCAGGTCCAGAAAAACTGGAACTGTTTGGTGCAATTATTCAGAGCAACTGCTTAGCACAGACAAACCGACCGTCTTAAACTTCTGCCTAGAGAGTGCTGTAAATGCAAGAAAACCCCTGTAATCTTCCTTTAAGAGAAACCAGAACTCAAATATAAGCTTCATTTACAATAAGCAGGGTATGCATTTCTTTATGAAAGCTGCAGAGACCCACTGAGTACACGGTTCCATTAAATGCAGGGAAAGCAGAGGAGATGGCTAAGCAAGATGCTCCTGTAGGGTCACACATGTTGTCTGGAAAACTTATAACCATGCCCGAGCAGAGATAGGTGTTTTTGTTACAGTGCATCACACTACAATGTGTGTGGAAAGAGCTATAGGAACATCAACAGTGCAACATACCACTGTTCTGAAATTTCCTAATGTTCTTGAATAAGACAGTTTCCAGCTCTTCAGTTGCTTTAAGATTGGTGTCTCTTTCACATGCTTTCTATCCCTAAAGCATCAGGCTTAATAGTTGAAAGACTGGTCAGGCAATGGCACATGCACCATCAAAATGCATGAAATTACTGTTGCTTTTGTGTAAAGGAACCCTTAGACCTCATGAAAATCTGGCATTTGCATGTGTAGATGATCAGTAGATGCCTCCTTCATTTGAGGCACAACCAGTTGGCAGTGCAGTGAGACACTTGGGATATACTTTGACTTCCTGCAAATTCAAGATTTCTTGTCTCCTCCACAACAGGGGCATACATTGCCTCCTATATCCTCCTCATATCCATCCCAAGTGCAGCACTGGGGGAACCAGTTATAAGACACCAGCTTATTATAGAAAACTGTGTGCATGTGTGTGCGTACTCTATTAACAATCATCGTAACGTCTTTCAAGGTTCTTCTTAGCAAGGGCAACTGCCGCTGGCATTTTGGCTTTCCTTCAAACCAGTCTTGTCAGCAAGAAAAACCATATGAACTTGGAGATTGAAATCAGTTGCCCCAGGGTACCAGGTCCGGTTTCATTTTAACAATAAAAGAAACTGATGCCTTTTAGCAGGCAGGTAGTTATTGCCTAGATGAAGGAAGAGTTGTAATAGTAAATCTAGAATTGCATTCAGATGTGACATCAGCTGATATATAAATACTGTATGTCTTGCCATATCCACCTACTCTTTCTGCGTGCAGGGAAATCTGAACCAAGGGAAAACTCAAATGTTGTGCTGGCTCCCCCAACTCCGCAATTATATGCTAGTTATCCTGAACTTCCTCTACATTTGTAGGTAGCTAGAGGGGCCTGAAGCCTAATGCTGTGCTCGATTTCATACACTGTTTACATTAATCTGCAAATCTTGAGCATGTCTGTATTTCCAGACATAGAAGTCTTGAGGACAAAATAAATGCTTGAAAGTTCCTGGGAAATTACTGTCATGGAAAGGGTTTCTTTTGTAGAATGCATTGTAGTTCTTATGCCCTCATCTCCTGTGGTCAAGGTGCTCTCTACGCATTCAGTTGACTGATTCCTACTAAAATTGGAGATTGGAGGCTTAAATAATATTTTGGTCAACAGGTACACATTACCTCTTACTATGACGTACGCAGAATAAGGCAACTTTGCCCCAGCAAAGAATGAATCAGAGATTATTTAGTATCTTAACATCTTATTGTTGTGTCAGGTACACTGTAACACTTGTAATCACTTCCAGTTTCTTAATGTTGTCACTACATATAAACAATAATGAACTACTGGTGGAGACACTAGTGGTATCCCTATCCTTAAAGAGAGATTCTCAAGCTATTCTTTGCCAAGAATATTATTGTTTTGGCTTACTGGAACTTTATGATTGTGAAAATGAACCTGTCCAGTGCCTTTTTCTGAGCTTGGTCCTAGCCTGTTGATCTGGAAGAAAGCTGTTAGTAGTGTGTTAATTGCAATCGAGAGCTGTGTTTCAGAGCCTCAGCAGGATGGTGGCTTCTCAATGGTATGGGAGCAGCTGCTGATGGTGGCTCTAATTGCTGCCCTGTACTCTTGAGAAAGTGGAATTGGGGGGGAAGCCCTGCTGGGCTTACAGCTTAACAGCTCCCCTTATGAATAACCTTCCTGAAGGTGCCGCTCATTCTTCTAGTCAAGCGCAGTGGAATTATTCTCACCCATGCAGCTTAATCAGCAAGAAGTGCATTTGGCATATTGTTGGGAAGGAAACTGCTCTCTGCCACTGAGCACTAGCTGCGGCATAGCTGCCAAGATAAATAGTTAAGATCGTAGATCTAGACATCTCCTTGGGTTTCTGTCTGTATCCAGAACTTAGTATCAGAAAGAACGGGAATTTTTGCATTTCGGTTGTCTCCCAATTCTAAAATGCTCTGTCTTATTTTTCAACCAATTAAGCTGAAAACTCAGGGCACAGATTTATGCAGTTGCTGACGTGGTGCACCCCAATCTGTGGGAAAGTTTTCTGCTTTCCTAGTAGGCTCTTCAGAGGTACATGGTGCTCTCTTCCATAGGCACAGAGGTAAAATAGCAGTGCTTGCTCCTGCCTGCATATCTGTGCATTATTGTAGTGTGGAAGACTGTGAAGGACAATTAAATTAGGTGGTGGTTCTGGTTTGGTTTTGGTTTTTTACTTTTCTCTTTCTCAATTTGGGGGAAAAACGGAGAATGTGAATGAAATGTTATTAGTTTAACACACACCCCCATCCTGCAACTCCCCCAAAAGCAGTTATTTTAAATGTAATTAAAATGCTTTAAGAAATTTTTTTCAATTTCAACTGGTTCAAACTCAATTAAAATAAACTTCAGAAAAAAAATGCTAGAAAATGCTGTAAAATTTTAGGTGTGGAAATACCTGCACTGAAAGGGAAAAGTTGTCTAAATTCACCAAGAGGTTTAATTTTCAAGACAATTTACCACTTTGATGAAGTATTTTTATCAACATATCTTCGAAAGTTTCACCATCTATCTCTTATCTATGTGGGTTAATTTTTCTGATGAAATCGCTTTGTCTTTCTTGTGTCTTCAAATTGATAGCAAGCTGATCCTTACCCAACCTACTCTCTTTTGATCTGTTGCTACAGTTGTCTCAGTCATAGAAAATGTTGCTCAACAAGATATCAACAGCCCCTTTGACCTTTTCCTGGGATACACAGTTCATGCGATGAAGCACCACACGTGCCTTAAAGTAGAAGTTTGCAATCTCATAGATTGGGCAAGGTAGAACTGGAGTGCTTTAATCTTTGTACAGCTTTAAGCAATCCAGAGATGACATTACTGAGGGACTGAGTTGCATATGTTTGCTTCACTGTGGTTGGTAGGTTCTATTAAAAAAATGGTAAGTATATGTTCAGTGGAAAAATCATCAAAGGGAAAAATAAATTAAAACAACTCAAACAGTGTTATTTCCTCCAATGACATAATAAATCTCATTTTGCATCCAAATAAATAAACCAGTCAATCATCTCTCATTTTTCTATAGACAAATAGGTAGAAGGAAGGAGGTGGGGAAGGACCATTCTATTATTATTATTATTAATATATTTTGTAATTTATAATCTATTTTGACTGCTTATGTAGCCAATTTTTTTGCCTTTGGGAGCTCTCTTAAAAAGAGTACACAAAAGCTTTGTTCTGTTTGCTTGAGGAATAAAGAAAATGCGCGGCCAGAAGTTTGCTGTGGGTCGGAGCCACCAGATCTTCCTGGTGTCTGTGTCAGGCCCATGGAAAGGAACAGAGCCCAGAAGCTCGTAGCTTTGCCCACCTCTCTGTTTGCCAGTAACTTCACATGCTCAAAACTTTCAATTTCTGTTATCGCCAAGTATTCAGCAATGGATATTACAATAATTCCACCTTTGTCGTATTACTTAAGTAAAATTCCTCAGTTGATATTAAACTGCTTTGTTAAAGAGGATTTTCCACTGTGACCAGTAGCGTACTTAAGTCTGGATTTAAAATGCATTATATGCAGCAGATGACGCAGCAGTTCTGAAGGCAATTTTTCAAAGGTACTTCAAGTTTCCCTCTCTCAGTACAGTTTCAGCTGGCTGTAGGAAGTAATTTGGTAGAGGATAGATAAAAGTGCAGGCTGCTACTGCAATTTAATGTACCTGACAGGTTTTTTTTACTTATTCATTTATCAACCTAAAAGCTAAAGCAAATAGCGATGCAACCTGCAAAGTTGTTGAATAATTTTAGTGAGTTTAACCACATGTTTAGCCTGAGGAGGAAAATGTTGTTAATTTTATATCTGAATTTTTTTTTCATCCAAAGCAAAGGACCCTCCTTTTTCCTGAAGGCAACTTCAAGCTGTTATTCAAGAATGAGAATTGATAATTGTTATAGCTGTACTCAGTTGATCTTAATTTTAGGGAAGCTCCAGGCTAGCAAATAAGAAAATATCATCTTCCTGGCTGATAAACTGGTTAAATGCATCGGTGCAAGATTTTGATGAAGTAGCAATAGTTAATATTTGTTGCTTAGCAAAGAGCAGTTATAATCCTGGCTTTGGAACTGATCCAAATAGGGAGGGAGAAAGAACTCATTCAGCAGCAGTCTGAAGTGTTTTTTTTTATATATGCAGAGACACACAAACATTGTTAGACAGCATAAAATGCTCTCTTAGCAAATTGTTTGCTCTCTCTGCTGATGAGATGAACACTAGGTTCCAGTCCCTGTGCCTATACTTTGTCCAGTTTAAATGGTGGAGTTTCCGACTGAATAGACTTTTCACTCCATCGAATATAATAATTGCAAGAATTATGTAGCAAATACCTTTATCTCACCTGTACTAAGGGCGGGAAGTTGTATGGAAAAGCTCTTAAAATTGAGTGAGGTGCCCTATGCTTGAAACACAAACAGGGACTAAGGGTCTTGATGTCTGTGCCTAGCTCCGGTGCTGGTCATGGGGGAAAAAGGCCCCATTTATGCAACAGTGATTGTGGTGCCTGCCTGTACACCAGGATTTTAGAAATCACTGTTAATGCTAGTAAAACGTAGTATGTTCTTTTCACTCCATATAGTTATGAAAATGCAGGGTTGTGATACCAGTTTGAACAGCTGTGATTTCTCTCAGTCCATGTATTGAAACTTAATTTGTAATTGTTGGTGCCTTGTCTTCAGAAAGATATTTCTTTCTTTCTCTCTCTCATACTTTCTATGGGCAGAAGCAAGTTCTCAGGGATACCTCAGGAAATGTTGGGTATAGATCATCTGAAGGCAGCTTTGCTAAGCATTTCAGGTTAAACTATCAGGTATCAGGTATTCCTGTTTTTCATTAATTGTCATTTCTGTGTCTTATTGCCATCTGTGCTCCACTACTCGGCATAAATAGGAGAACAAGGAGTTCCACAATACTGAGAAGTCAGAGACAGGCGCAGGAAGCATAGCTTTGGTTAAGAAAGAGAATCCAGTTACATCTTTGTATTTCTGATAATACAGTTCTTTGGCTCTAATTGACCCTCCAGTGTCAGGACTTTAAAGTTAGACCAATTAGTAACAAGACTATCTATTTGGTCAAATTGGACATAGGGGCATCATGGATCATTGTGATCAGCCCTCTGATCTTGAGGGTATTGTGCCAAGTACATTTTAATGAAGTAGGATTTTTGTCTTTTTCCTCCAAAAGATCTTTCAATGCTCCTATCAGAAGCACTGTAAAGATGTCAGAAATTCTGCTTAATCATAGATTAGGACTATCAGTCAAATGGATGCTGAGAAGTTAGTGATACCTCCTGTAATTGAATCAAGCAGAGTCCTGCATCCTTTGCAGAAATATTTAGCCCTAATTGCTATTTCTCAACTATATCTGCTCAGGAGGCAACATAGCTTTCCAATCATGAGTACAACACTATTCATAGAGACAGCTTCTTTCGTTAAAATGCAAATATTTGTAATGTCATTTGCATTGGGATTTTAGATCATCTTAAAGTACACTGGGTTGAAGCTTACAATCTTCTTCCATTCCAGAAGCAACTCTTCTTTTTCTGGTGTATGCAAGTATTTGCGTTTTTATCAGATGGGAGAGAAAAAGTAAGCAACTGTGACTATTTCAGGAACTTGACTACTGTTGTGATGAAAGAAACCAGATATTATGGATTTATTTTAAGGCATGGAAATATTTATGAAATATAAATTTATTAAATCTATTAAAGGGCTTAAGTGCTTAAAACATCTGCTGTGCATCTAATAGCTATACACATAAGTCTTATTTGAATATATATAGCACTATCGCTAACAAAGATCACAATCAGAGATGAACCTTGAAAGGCAGCATGAAGTTCTCTAGAATAACAATATTCAGATAGTAAGTAGAGGGATATTAATCTCAAACACATGCGGTCCACACTCCCAACTCAGCCTGCAGGAAGTAAATGCAGAAAATTAGGGACATGTTGAGATAATGCAGTGATAACTGGATAGAGAGGCAAAGGTGCTGGTTCAGCAGTGTGTCACACTTTGATTGAGATTATGCATGATTATGAAAGCTCATGAGACTGAAAGTCATACTCGTAGGAGAAGAGCAGGTGAGAAGATAAAATAAGGCCCTTAGAGGCAAAGCAACATAGGCTTCTTTTGATGGCTTTGTGGTAAAAGAGCAATGTCAAATGCTAGGAGCAAAAGCTGAAACTTCATTAGAAGTTGAACCCTTCATTGCATTCTCCACTTCTCTTTCTCCCAAGAGAAGGTGCTTTTGCTACACTCAGTGCTGGTCTCTGATTTCTACATGCTCATCATTTTATCCGTAAGTTTTCCTTAAAAGCATTAAGGAAACAGATATGATAAGTAAGTTGCCAAAGGCCAAACAAAGCATCTAAGGTGGAGTCAGGCATAGAACCCAGTTCTCCACACTCATTTGTTTAACTGGTTTTCCTGTTTTCCACCTCTTTTCTGTTCCCTGTCAGTGCCTCTATTCTTATTTGAAGTATAGGGGACTTTATAACCCTGTATTTCTTACAACTGTTTGAAAGCTCTACAAGCGTGCCATACTCCTGATTGTTTTTGTTCAAAGATGGGGGCGTTTCTAGACATGTCACATCTGAAAAGTGAATGACTTTTGGCATATAGTCCTTAGTTTTCAGACACAAGGGACACATGCAAGGAATATCAAATGCATGGCTGAAGCCAGACTGTGCGTCTCTAAGCATACAATGTTTTATTCTATACTGAAGGACTAAAATGGGAATTTTCTTAGCCTATCTAGACAGGGGAGTGTCCTTTTAGGTATTATCTGCTATACAAATATTGGCCTACTCCTTAAAGCTAGTTTCATAGAAAGTTGAATGCAGTCTAAGGAGAAGAACATATCCTTTTATATATGTTGGATAAGGTAAATGATATAAAATAAAATGAAGGATTAAAGCATGCTTGAGCTTGAAGTAATAGATATAAAAAGGACAGGAATTATTGTTAACTTACATTTTTCAGCTGGGTGTGTGCAATCAATTTTGCTGTGGATTTATGTATCACATCAGTTGATTTACAGCCTGTGACAACTCCCATAGCATGCACCACACCAGCAGCCTCATGAGCTGCCCAGCAGCCATGTACACTTGTCTAGGCCTCTTGAACACTTCTCTTTAGATAACTCCTCTTCCCCTCATGCATCCTTCCCTTTTCTCACTGTTTTGCCTGATTACTTTCCTGCTTTCTCAACCTTCAATGAGGAAAGACCTTTGGAGAGAAAGTCAGCTTTCTGCTACCCAAAAAGCCACAAAGTGTACCCCAGAGTCTAGGTGATTCTAGGCTAGAGAAGCATCACCACTCACCTTGTAATTAGGATCTACCCAGATGTGTCTTCTTCCTTTTCTTTTTCTTAAGGAGTCCATGCTTATTCCTTTAAGGAGGGTGAGAGCTGGAAGACTTTCTCACTAACCCAGTCTTTCACTTATCCTGAAGTGCGGATCTCACCTGGCTTTAAAATGCATATGATGTTTCACCATGCTTCTGCTTCCCAAGATACGTTGTCCATTTCAAAAACATTTGGCAAGTGTATTTAGGTGCCACCTGTAGCTGTCTTTATCTTAAGCGTTTTTTCACTGAAACTGAGGTAGTCAACAAAAAAGAAGCACCTAAGTAAATAAAAAGCTTCCTGGATGTTTCTGTCTTGACTGCTACTTTGTGCAGTTGAAACCCAAACTCTTTAATGAGGGTGGTACTTCACACTTAGAAAAGATAATGACTGAACACTCTGTTTTGTGCTTTCTTCTTTTTCTTCTTTTCACGCTTTCTGCTGATATTTAGAAAGGTTTTCTGCGTATCACAGTGTTTGAAAGCATAATAGTGGTAAGATCCCACCTATAAATCATGGAGAAACAGCTGGGCTTGCTTGCACCTTCAACAGTGACTAAAATACATATTGCAGTGACTTATGACCCACACAACACATCTTATGCTCCACATTGTTTATGAATGCTATGACAGGGTCAAATATAACAATAAAGTGAATGAAAGAAAAAATTCAGACACAAATTCATATCATTATTTTTCATGTAAAAAAATTAAAAATGAGGCATAAAGGTCACATAAAACATTTGAAGAGCAATGGGAAAGATATAGTAACATAGCTGGAAATGCATATGTATTTACAAGTGTTTAACTACAACTATTTGAAACTATGTAAGGATCTCTATTAGGAACTTAAACAAACAGAAAAGATTTCAGTATATACACTATGCTATGAAGCAAGCTGGCTCCACAGTAGAATTGTTCACCTGCCATAAATCAAACCCTTACAAAGTAATTCATGTACATCACTTTATTTCTAATGGCTAGTAAGTATGAATAACCCTACCAGGTCACATTCCCCTCCTTTTCATCAATGAAACTGGGAGTCGAGTTTGGTTCTTCAAGTGTTTTGTATGTGATGGCTGGAAACATTAAGGTAAATTGCTGACGTAATGGGGATTACATTCAGGTTTCCATAGAGAATTCAGACCTTGGTGCTTTGTTTTTCAGAGTCCTTTTGAATTCCTACAGCAGCTGTGAAGCAGAGGTTGTGCTGGGAGTAGGATTAAGGGTACCTTTGGGATGTGGGCAAGGGTCCAGATGAACTGGGCCAGAGAATGGTGATCACTGGGAACACTTGTCTAGTCTCCGTCTGGATTTGCTTGCTAGCACCTAAAAGTAGCAGTATGGCAGTTTGAGTGCACAGAGGCTAATGAGCAAACTCAGGCTTTTAGAGGTATTGCAGTGCTGAAAGAAACATACAGAAAATCATCCTTGTTTCTCCTTTGAGCCTGAAAACAAGGGTTTACCTTAGAAATGATTCTTGTATTTCCCAGGCATAAGCAGTACCTCCTCCCAGGCCTTGCTGTGTTTGTGTGCTTGCACCACCAGTGCAAGCAATTCACAGTGACCATCAGCTTCAGGAGAGAGTTTTCCTTTAGCTTCAAAAAGGGGTAAGGACAGGTCTCTTGGCTCCTGGAGGAGAGAAGCAGATAGGGCAGAGTTGCGGGCGAGCCCAGGCATGTTGGGCTGTATTGTACCACTAACAGTGGTGCTAGGGGGCTTGCAGTGGAGGTAGCATAGGTAGAGATGGCTCATAGGGCTGCTTTTTGTTCCGTAATTTTTTGCCCTAATTACAACTGATCTATTTGGCCTTGTCTTGTATTGTTCTTTCTAGAAAAGCAAGCCCAGCTAATGGGCAAGCGCTTGGAGGCAGGAGCTTGGCTCCTTCAGAGGAGCAGCACCATGAAATCCAGAAGTAAAGGCTCACTTTGAGCACCTGATGCTCCTCCTCTCAATCAGATCAAGCATTAATGAGCATTATGCAGGGGGTTGATACACAGAAATAATTCTTTCAGAGTGAAAAATCTGTTTGCTGGTGGGACAAGGGTAACGTAGCAGCTCTTGTGTGCTTTGGTAAAAAAGCAATGCATAGAAGTTGACTCTTTGTTTCTCTGGGTGATTCAGGCTGGCTGGGTGTGGCAGCGGTGGAAATCTGATCCGCCAACTATTTACATAAACCAAAAAGTGTTTGTCTAAGCACCAGGAGACAAGGGCCTCGCTGGATAAAGTGCTGTAAAGAATTCTTTTGCAGGACGATCCCTATTTGACATCCAAAGAGGGAGGAAGATGCTTATAGGGCAGGATACAAACTCCTGAAGATGAGCTAAAACCCTTACAGCATGGTCAACCCTTATGTCCTCTGTCTTAGAGGGCCAACTAACTTGATGGAGAGAGAATGGTGACAAAGTGCTTCCCATGCTCCCAAGGTTAGGCCTTCTAAAAGTAGGGAGTACAAATACACTATTGAAGTGAAGAAGAAATCAGTTTTAAAAATGACTTCCATCTTGCAGAATGTTTACCAGAGCAACTGCAGAAATCTCATAAGTACACAATTGAGAATTCTGCCTGTCAAGTGGGTCTAGTTTCAGCTAATACTGGCCATGTAAAGCTCTAATATGTAAATGAACTGGCAGAAAGGAGTTCAAAGTTTAACACTGGGTGCTGATTTCAGTACTGATAAGTTGCTTTGAACCATTGAGTCATGCCTTGTTGTCCTTCCAAGTGAATGCAAGCACCTTCTCCTGCAAATGAGTCACCCTGGAGATGGGGGCCAGCCTGACCTAGCTACTGTCCATGTACAGTATGCACAGGCACATGCACAACTGCTGTACTCAAGCATTTTACGACCTATGATGCGTTTATCCTCGTATTACTCAGAAGCAGAGAAATGCTCTTTGTTCTGTTTTAGAGCAGTGGAGCTGAAGCACGAAACTTTCAAATGTGCTGAAGCAGCTAAGCCTTGAAATTGCAGGGAGCTGAGATACCTGATGCAGAGTTCCAGCTCATGCTGATTCCTATTGGAGCTAGGTGATTTGCCTAAGGTAATTCATGAAAACTGGCACAGAGAGCAGAGTTAATCCAGGTTATGTGTCCTAGGCAGCAAACATTCTTGCTTTTGAGGGAATTGAGTTTTCAGTTATAATTTATTATTTCAAAGACCTTTACCTCTAAATGTAATGAGAATATTTATACTATGGAGTTTATGCTTTCTGCACATTAATTTAGTGCATTTGCAAGCAGTTCACTATAGAAATCAATATTTCTGAAGTTTCTGATATTGGGGAAAAACCACTCTTGAAGCAGAGTAGTGTAAACTTCTAATATTCACCTTGCCTATGGAAAACAGCTCCTCCTTAGCACTCACCTGCGTTGTTCTCTTTGGCTTGTGTTCTTCTGGGTGAGTGGGAACAAGACGAAGGATGATTATTCACACAGCAAAGATGGTTATTTTTAGCAAGGGAGGATCCACTTCTGCAAAAGTAGCGATGCATGCACTTCAGGACTTCTGCTGTGATTGTAAATGTGGATCTTAGGCTGCAATATCTCATGAAATGATACATGTCTTGCTTTATGTTTGCCCTTCAGAACAGACACAGAGCAAAGCCAAATCTACAAGCACAGCTTTCCTGTGAGAGTCTTCTTCTGCCATTAATGCTTTATTACGTTCAAATGCATAAAAGAAATACTTTCAAAGTATGGACATTTGGCAGAGCAGGGGTCCATATGTGACAGGACTGATCTGAAAGGTCTGTGTTCAATATAACTGAATGTGTCTTCCCACAGGTGAGTCTGGGAAAGGATTGAGCACATTTTCCCCAGGACAGCTCCATGCATTTTCTATTCCTGATCAAGATCTATTCATTGGGCAAGTGCTGTTTAATCAAGCAGCAGGAAAAGGGTGTGTGCTGTCTTCAGAAGTACAAAGAAATCTCATTCAAAGACAGTCCCGTTCTTAAAAGGCTGGTGTTTAAATTAGACCTGCTCAGACAGGTCTGGCGTGTTTAGTGTGACCCCCTTTTACTGTAGATGTTCCGGTTATAACTATCTTACTGCTTCCATTTAAAATGAAAACACAACTGCTATAGAAAATAGATCAAACTGACTTCCAAACAGTTGTCAGCTTGTTTGTGAGCAACTTTTCATGATAAACCACTGCTACTGAAAAGTAGCTGCAAGAGAATCTTTTCAAAAAGTGCATAACAGATCAAATTCAACAGAACAATGTAAGAGACTGTGTGCCCAGTACTGAGGGTAGCAGGAGAAATGACACATCTTTTTCTTATTCCAGAGTTTGGGCTTCATTGGTTTGGATGCCATTGAGACCTAAATGTTATCAAAGGCCCTGTGACTTGGTCCTAGAAACCAAGCAGAGTGTGTCCTTTTCAGCTGCATTAACAGAAGCTACATTACCATCTTTGATAGAAGAGCTGTGTTCTTGGTTTCTCAAGATGTTTTCCTCTTCTTAGTCCTTTATGCAGCTTTACTTTTTCCACACTATATATGATGAAAATGAGCCTTATTTAGCTTAATAAAAAAGGTTTATTTTAATCTTGTTGCTATGATATGTTGTAGCTTTGCAGGTTGTAAGCAAATGAGATAGTGCTGTGAGATGTGCAGCTTCTCATTACCGGTGCAAGGGCAGACCACCCTGGTAGCTACAAGAGTCCATATGTTCAGCTTTTTCCCTGGAAGGCCTCTTGATGAGTTACAGTCTGCCTCCACCTTCTTCAATCTACTGGCAGAGGTGGCAGATGCTCAGCACAGGTCTTGCAGTGAGTCATGTGTAGAGAATGAATGATCCATCTGCACAGGCAGTGTGTGCCGGGAGAGGCGTATCCACACTAAGGCTCCCTGGGAGCAACTCCCAGGCTGTGCTGCTGCTGGAGTTGACTACAAGTCCAGCACGCCCTAGTTTCACCTGGTATTCCCTGTTCCTTCTGCAGTGTCAAGGTCTCTGCAGAGAGGAGAAAGATGTTCATGGCATGGAGAGTAACTGCTGGAGGTGGGGTACCCCTTGACACAGCCTTATGGAGTTTATGACTCCTGTTTCTTCTTCTTTGATTGATGAAGCCTAGGAAGCTGTATTATACACGAAAGCACATTATCTCTGCTTATAAAATATGGGAGTGAAGGGGAATTTTCTTTTGGTTAATGTAAGATGGGATAGGGCTGTAATACAGGTATCATGCTTTCCAGTGAAACTTCAACTGTGCTTTCCTTCTTGAGTTATCTCATCACAAGGAGTTAGAGCCATTTACCAGGATTCATTACAAATAACTTAAAGTCTGAACCCCAAAGGACAGCAAAAGGATAAGTTGTTGCAGGAGAAACCAGGAAATGCTCAAGGCCAGCAATCTCTCCCAGTCAGGAAAGAGCAGATACTGCTTTATTGATCAAAAGTAGGAAGCTTTTGCCCAGTTGCTGAGGGGAATAAACCTTTGTGAGATAAACAGTGTGTAGAATGATAAGGGTTCAGCCTTCACATTTTTCTAAGGATAAAAAAGCAAACACAATCCTGTGCAGGTGAGGTACTGCAGGGTGCAAGTGAAATGCCATGTTTATACAAGGGAGTCTGGCATTGCATCTTGAGATTTCAATACAGATCCATCACAAAGGAGAGGAGGTTATAGATCTGTCTTTGTGTTGAAATATTTTGTTAAGAGTAGATATTGCTGCCTTGTGGTTAGATTTTTCCAGATTGATGATTGTAGTTGCATTCTGGGCCCTGAGTGTGTGTCTAGGGGACATTGTTGAGGAATATCTTCATCAACATCTTTCCTTTGTGCCAGTTCATGCCAGCTCTGAGAGTAAAAAAGGGGGTGGGATTTCTGAAGGATACTGAATAGCTGAAGCTTTCTGGAGTCCTGTTGCTTTCTGCAGGAAGACCCAAAGGAAGCCTTTTAGGAAGGATTGTTTGATCAATAGTAATTTGAAGATTTGCCACTCTAACTCCTTCCTTATAATCCTCTTGAAAAGCTATATTTGAAATAGATCAGGTCCAGGGCAATGCAGTTTCTGTGACTACTGTAGCTTTCTTACTGTTAAAATGTATGTAGTATCTTGGTAAATACAAAAAAGGCATGTAAAAGTCACCATATTGTTTGACATACTCAGGTAGTCCTGAGCTGTGATCAGAGCAAGGGTCCTACAGTCATCTTTCAGACAGATCAAGAACTAAGATCTAAGAGCTAAGTTACACTTTGATCCAATTCCTTTATTCTTTTAAAAATATTAATATTAATTTATCTCTCATAATTTGTAAAAGATGCAAAGAGATTGCGGGTTTTTCATACCATGGCTGGGGTGGGGATAGTTTGCTAAGCAGGAGTCCCATGTGGTTGAATGCTGGCATACCTCTCTCTTCCAACATCCAAAGCACTCTCTTGTCTCTCTTTCCACTACTGTATGTTGTCAGCAGCGCAGTTTGTGGTGCTTCCAAGGAAAACCTTTTGTCAAAGTGGGAAAAGACCTAATTGTACTTGTGTGGGGAATCTAAGAAATTGCATAAATGGATCCAAATGTTATATAGGAATGTGAGCCTTTACAAAACACAAAATAATTACTTAATACTGTGGAATGGCTGGCTGGTTTTGTTTTGCCTAAAAATGTGTTAGGAATATTTCTGATGCTAAGACTTGTTCATTTCTTAGGGAGCTGTAAAACAGATACATTTACAAGTATGAGTAATGGGAAACAGAAAATTTCTGCACAATGCAGGCAATCCTTTCATGTTACATCATTCAAAGCACTGTATTCACATGGGGATATATTCAGGCAAAACTCCACAGCCAGAAGACCAGGCTCCTCTACTTGGCTGTGCTTTTAATGTAGGAAATTTTTGGTTAAGATTTGTGGGTATCTTTCACACAATGCATCAAAGAGCTGAAAAGTTGAGGATAATCATTCCCACACATGAATCTATGTGTGCTGAAGTACAAGCATTTCTGTGCTTCCTGCAATTTAAGCATTATCCCTTACATTTGCTCTTGCAGATGCCCTGACAGTGTAGACAGTTCAACAGTGACACTTCAAAGATTACTGAGCTATCAAGACAATGAAGAACTGTAAGACCTTAAAATCTGCAGAAATAAAAGTAGTACGGAAGTGTGGCAAGAGCTGCATTTATTTCCTGTGGATAAGTTTCTTCATATCATAGAAGTCAAAACATGCTTTTATAGCACAAACGCATTTCCAAGCTATGGGGACTAATGTGAATAGTTAGCTTTACAGTCTGCATGTTGGAGAGAGTCCCAATAGCTCTATCCTGAATTACAACATGTCATGAGGACGAGCAGTTCAGACTTTATAATATGCTATATGTTGTTTTGGAGAGGGAGGGAAGAAAAAGTGCAGATTTCAAGACTTTTTACAATTGTGTGCTGTTTTCAGTAAGGTGTCTTGCTCTGAAATGTTAATGAGTCTCTTTGGATTCAACAGAGAGATATCAAATACCTTACAGTCAGGAACTATAAGTTTTAGAAAACACGTAGCACCATGTGAATATCCAAAAAAATGGAAGCATAAATGAATATGTAAATGTATATAAGGCTTATAGTTAGCCATGCAAACACCTAGCTGTAGACCCGGCTTGTGTATAATGTGTAGGCAGAGATAAATGTGACGGAAAATGTATCCCTGTGCCTATCTGCCCTGGCTGCTAGCAAGGTGTCTCCATCCTGACATACAACAATCTTTGCATTCCTGTCCAACCTGAAGCCAGAGTGCATTTAATTAGGAAAACTTTATGGTAAACTGTCCCGCCTCAACACACGCATGCTGAGAGTGAGCTTTGGCTGTGTTGGGTGCTAGGAAGAGAACAAAGGTTATGGAAAGTATGTTTGGAGAAAATCCTGTCTTTGTCTTACCCCTCTTTTAGAACGAAAGGGTTAGCAGTACTAAAAGAATTTTGGTCACTGTTTAGAGGTGGCTTGACCCACCAGACCCACAGCAGCTCAGCAGAGTGTCAGCCAGGCAGAGAATGAGGACTCCCTCTGTGATGGCCAAGCAGAGAGCCAACAATGCAAGCAGATGCCACTGCTGGCAGCACTGATGACAAAAAGCATCCAGACTTCTGGCATTTGGCTCTTGCCTCTGCCAAGCTTTTCCCCCATAAATGTCTCCGTGTACCACTCTAGATAAGGGAGCATACCGAGGGGAAGGAGCCATGGGGAATAAGCTCCATGCAGCCAGCAGGAGGAGGCTGTCACCCATGGGGTTTCCTTTCCAGCCCTACTAGAGTTCAGGGGTTCCTGGTTTTACAGTCCTGTTGGTTTAATTTTTAAAAGCATAATTGTTTGGAGAAATGAAGCATTTCAGTGATATGATTTTGATTTGCTCACTGCTTTGCTGGCATCTGATCTAGGTCCCATCTTGTTTAAATGCTGCCAGCCATCTGGGGCATCAGTCCTTACTTGCCAATACTGACTGATAAGGCTGCCCATCCTCTTACAGGAATTATAAGTTGTGCCAATCTAGCTGGCAATCAATTTCTTTGTTTATTGAGGTTTATGTATTTTCTTAGAGATGCTGATCATTTCCAGGGTGAGAGAAGAGTGTAGCTGAATCCTTTTTCTTCTGTATACACCTAACCTGATTACAGCAAGCAGATCACCAGCATTCAATTTCGTGCATTTAGTTATGAAAAATGCTCCTTTGTAACATCATGAATTAGTAGATTGCCTGAATTTTGAGCACTTAATACAGACTGTCAAGAAGCTGTGTATTTTAATTTGCATTTTCTATGTTGGCTCAACAAAGCAGTATCAAAATGTTGGTTTTGTCCAGCTGGGATTGACATCTGTACTAAACATTTTAAATAACAACTGCTTGCTTTAGGCTTTTAGGGATAAGTACTGGTGCAGGTGGTACACATCTGATACTTCTCTCTTACTTCGATCTACATTTACTATATTTACTTCGGTGTGCTTCAAAATCAAGGTGCTGCTGCTGTAGATTGCAAGTGATCAGTGGAGGAGAGGCTGCTGATGACACCAAGCTGTGTGGTGTGGCTGACACACTGGAGGAAAGGGATGCCATCCAGGGGGTCCTTGACAAGCTTGAGAAGTGGGTCTCTGTGAACCTCATGAAGTTCAACAGGGCCAAGTGCAAGGTCCTGCACGTGCATCATGGCAATCCCAAGCACAAACACAGGCTGGGCAGAGACTGGATTGAGAGCAGCCCTGAGGAGAAGGACTTGGGTGTGCTGGCTGATGAGAACCTCACCATGATGCAGCTATGTCTGCTTGAGCCCAGTAACTCCCCAAGGCTTGGATTGGCCTAGTTTAGTGGAAGGTTTGTGGCAGGGAGCTGGAAATAGATGAGCTTTAAGGTCCCTTCCAACCCAAACCATTCTGTGACTTGCAATAATGTATTTTCAGGCCTATAAAGATACAGGGCACTGTGAATTACTTTCTTTTACCCCTTCTTGGCAAAAGTTGTATGTTTAAAAATATGTGGAACATTCTGGTTTTACTGAAAACTTATTGGAGGGATCTAATTGAAGAAATGGGAAGCCAGAACTTTAACAAAGGCTTTTTTTCTCTCTCCATCTGTTTAATCAGGTGTCTTAGTATAGAAGGTGTTTTAACAAAAGGTTGTGCAGATGGTAGGGAAAACATTCGACTGTTTGACTAAAAATCATTTCCTCTCTCAAAGAGGGAGTGCTTGCACAGATCTCATTAGTTCAACTGTTAAAACTTTCAGGAGGTGCCACAGGGTACAAAATGACTGTATTCAGTGGTAAAAATTAATCAGCAAGAAAAAATAGGTGGATGCCCAAAAAGCTTTAGTTTTGGTGTATGCATCCAAAGGTGTTACTTTCTCCCTCATTTTTGCTACAGAAATTACATATTCCTTTATTAGCCACACTGTATTAACTCCAATATTGTTTTGCCACCTCTGTTGTACAAGCTGGGTGCTAATTGTGACTGTTGTAGCAAGGAATGGAGCAAGTGCTGATTCACAAGGCTCTGAGCTGCTGCTCGCTGAGGGCTGTTCTCATCACCTCACTATCTTGCTGCAGTGGGATCAGCTCTGTGATGGGAGCTGGGTGCTGTACAAGCAGAAAGTCACAGTCTGGAGCAGTATGCAGCCTCAGACAGGCTGTGTGTCTTCCTTCAAGCTGTAACGTCTGATTCTGCTGAGTGAGTCACGCAGTTTTGTTTTGCCATATTCAGATGACACCTCCTCCTCTTAGTGAAAACATGCTGGAGTAGCCTCACAGCATAACCAAACAACAAAAGGGCTCTGCTGATGGCTGACAGCTCTGACAGGTGCATTTTAAACTGGATTCAGTTTTGTCATCGTGCATATAAAGGAGCATTGATGGTGGAAAAATAAGTAGATTTTTAAAAGTGATTTTGTAACTTTGCCAAAGAGGGCTCCATTAAGAACTCCAAACATTGCAACCTTCATGCACGGTGATTCAGATGCAGATACGGCGGTTTTGTGAGAGTGCTTAAACATTTGATTCTTTAGCAGAGTTTGCAGAGAATATGGTGTGGCTGTTGGGGAAGGATTTGCCCATTTTGATTTGAGGAGAGCAGCAGATCTCGGGTTCCTTAGTGCTCTGAGCGTGCTTCTGTTCCTTCCCTGTAATCTTTCACCACAATTGCCTTGACTGGCTTGATGATTTTTGTCATTGTGCAGGTCACTAGCACTCAGTCATAATCCGAAGCAGAATGCTTGTGTTAGCCTTTTGCAGACTTTGGGGCATTATGGTTGTACTTTGGAAGAAAAACAGGAACCCAAAGCTCTGTTAAAGGCAAATGCCTCTGACGCCAGTTGTTTTATTTCTTTCCTTTTGCCACAGCCTCTCTGTACAAAGATTTCCAGGTAAGCACAGGTGATCGCACAAGAGAAATTTAGGAATTCCAGAGGATTAAGATTTATTTATTTTTTGATCCAAAATCTGTTTTCAGCAGTCTGGAAGTGTTTGTTTTGTGAGAGAAACTTACAGCAGCTTTAAGATCATTTGACACTGATGAGCCACACTGAGAGACCACATCTAAACATATATGAGGCAAAGCACAAACTGAAAAAAGGCTAATGTAATGTGTTTCATTTTGTATGGTTCAGAGGGGTTGAGTAGATTTAGAGCAAACATTGACTATGGAAGGGTCTGACTTGTATTTTTTTCTTTTTACTGAAAAATTTGCTGAGAAAACATTGAAACATTTTTGGTAGAAAAAGGGTGTTAGTTTGAAAATGGTTTGACAGATTGATAACTTCTGCTCCTCTCACAGTCAGTTAAGTCTGGGGCTCCAAAAGGCCCCAAATTTTCTCCTGTTGATAGCTTTCAACTTAGAGGGTAAATTAAGAGCATTGACACCAGCATAAAGCATTGGTTGTAATTGTAGGGTGGCTTTTTCAAGCATGTTCCCCTCTTCCTTGCGTGTTAGAGTGCTCCCTTCCTGGGTGTGTAATGGTGAAATCCTATACAAAAATATCTTATTTTGCCCCTGTCTCTCTAGTGTGAGTATCTTCCAAGCATGCCAAGTAGTTACCTAAATGCTTAAGGTAGGGACCGTAGCATTTTTGTTTGGAAAATTACCTCTAGTGCTTCATAGGATTGGCTTCATGTTTAAAAAAGTCTCTGTGTATATTTTTACATGCACAATTCGCATCTGTAGACAGGCCTAACTAGCATTTGGACTTGACTTTCTTCTAGAAAGAATCTGACTCTCTAATGCATTCTTTTCTTGTGAGGCTTACGAAAAATGATTTATTTATTTATTTATGACTTACGTGTCAGACCACCCTTTATTTCTAGTACTGAAAGATGTGACAGTCTGTGGATGGCTGTGGAATAAGCAATGTCTTGGTAACAGCCCAACACAGATTTCAGGCGCAGCACTTCTGCCTCTCTTGCCAGCCTCTGAGGCTAAAAGTCTGCCTCTGTCCCAGTATCTCATCTGTTTTCTCACTTGGACTCAATAAAAAAGGTCAAGCCTTGACTTTACAGGTCAGTGCAATGTGTGGCAACAAACTAAAGACTGATGTGGGATATGTCAAAAGAAGAAAAAGTCTTTAAATCTGTGTGTTCTGGTCAAAACCCAGAAAGGACACAGTTCTAGGTTTGTCCTTTTTGCTAGCATCAGTACAGACTCTGTTTCCCTCCCTGCTCTCCAAGCTGCAAGGTGCTGGGTGCTTTCACTCCCAAGTACTTCTGCAGAGCTAATTCCCAGCAATTCGTCCAACCATCCATTGCTTGAAAACTTCCTTCATGAAGTAGCTGTGTCCCAGATGACAAGGGGCTGCAGAGCAGGTACTTGGAAAAAAAAAGGAACTTTGTTGTAGAACGGGGTATGATATTTTAGGACCTAGAAATCAGCTTCGCAGCTTTCTACAGCTTTATGAAAGCTAAGTGCAATTGTTTTATTTCCATTTGCTTAAAGTTCTCCTACCTGGAGCTCTGGGCACATAGGCACGTGTACACTTCTTAAAAACAAATAAAAACAACATAAAGAATTTTCAATTCTGTATTTTTAAACTCTGCCAAAAAATGCAGCTTGAAACTGAACACAGATAAATTTTGTCTGAGCCCAGAAGCGAATTGAAGTCTCTATCATTACACCTTTCATTCTGCCTGCAAGAGCTCAGTAAAATGAGGCACAGCTTGGATAAATATGTGATGAAGGTCCCAAAGCAAGTCTGGCAATGCTGAAAATCCCATGTAGGAGTTTTGCTTCATAGTACATTCATGTGACAAACTGTTGTCTGTGGTGCATTAAACTGAGAAAGATCTTTACAAACAAACAAACAAACACCACTAAGGGAACAACCCCAGAACTTTCAAGTGTGTTATGCAAAGGTGTATCATAGAAGAGTTGTATCTGAGAAAGGTGTTTCTGGTATTTCTCTGGGGAGTAACTCAGAAGCCTTAGTATTTCCTTTAAATTTGACATGGGTTTATCATCTGATTAGCATGGAAATGAACAGAGAGAAATGTCAATTACATGGGAAGGAAAAGTTCAAGTGTGGTCTGAGACGCAAGAAAATTAGTAATGGTAGAGCAATGCCATGTTCTTCCAGCTTGATTAGTATTCCTCCAAAAAACAGAGGGAAGCAGGTGTGAAAAGCCCTGTGTGGTGGTGGTCCTATTCTGTCAAGTAATTATGGAGTCTCCATAATTCTACATTTGTTGTTATTCAACCTTCGGATTAAAGAATAAGCATATCTGGAATTTAGCATGAGCAGTGAAGACCTAGTTTGCATACTGTAGCATAGATGAGCAGTTTGTTGATCTGGATTGTTACCTACCTGTGAGTAGGGAGTGGGGTAGCAGTCCCTGTCCTGTCCCGCTGGGAAAGCACTATGAGAGCAGTGCTTGGGTACCACAGCAGGGGATGGAGGGGACACTCACAAAAATCCAAGTTACTACTCAAAATGCCCAAAGACTCAAACACAAGTCTTCTGTATGTATATATGTACCAGAGTTCTCAGCACAGCTTTACAATAGGATACTCTTCCAATGTGGTTATTGCAGTGAGGAGAACTGATTTAAGTTGTTTGGTGGCCCAGGAAGTTGTAGTGTTTCCTAAATGCTAGCATTATGTGCTCCTTTAGGGAACGCGTGTTAGAAGGTGCTTTCCCAACAAAGGTAAAAAAGGATTGTTCTACCTGTTTTAGAAGAAAAATAAACACTACTTTTTTTTTTTTCCCCATGCAAAAGGTGAATCCCAAAACAGAATGAGTTTAGCAGCAAATGAGTTACAAGAGGATTTTTCCTACAACGTATTAAGAACTTGAGGAGGGGAAATTCACTTAAGGTGCCAAAGCAGGTGAGAAGCTGAGAAGGGGAAGATAGGAAGGTTTATATTTTTCATGTCGTTGTTGAGCCCATTTCAATCGTGTCATGGCCAGATACCAGAAACCTGCATTGTCTTAACTTTCCAGGGGTTAATTCATATTTTGGAGCAGTTCAAGGAGGACTTGTAGGACTAGCAAAGCAACTCTTTCTTCAGCTTATGAAAACCAGGACTTGTAATGTATTTTGTAGCATCCACACACTGGATCCAAATCTCAGATATCCCATTAATTATAAACTCTTGCAATGAAGGCATGCTGCAGTGGTCTACTAGAGACTAGTAGAGGGGCAAGATGTTTCAGTAATTATATAGCCACAGAAGAGGCTTTGGAAAAGGAACTGGATGGGTTTTTTTTTTCTCAGTAAATGTCTAAATACTGCAATTTTAAGGGTATAAAACATTTGCATGAATTAGTATAGATTTGGTAGACAATTTATTCTCCAAATTAAGGGAAGGACTTGGTGAATGCCAAAAGTTTTTTTTTAAGTTAGTTTTTGATGTTCATTTCAGAAAGACAATTTTCTTTGTTAAATAACAAGCACAAATAGAAGAAATATTCCCTATTGAGTTAAAAAGAATGTTTCCATTTGAATCAATTATACAAGAGTGTTTCTTCCACTAAGCAAAAATGGCAATAATTAGAGAGCTTTTTCAAAAGGCTGTTGATTCATATGTAACAGAAGGTCTTAAAAGAAAAGTAGCAATGTTTTGACTTCTTACATTTATTTATTTTTGTTATCTATTTAGAACCTAGTAACAGAGCCAAATAGTTTCCTGGAAAAAGGGGAAATTGCTCATGAGAAAGTAGTGGAGGTTGATTTTTTTTCTCCCTTCTCTAAATTAACTGTCTATTTGGCAGGAAGACATCTTAGGCAAACATGTGGGGTTTCCTCTAGCTCTTTCTTGTTTGCTTTGTTGCCCCAGATATCTACAGAATGAGTAAACTGTAGGATTTTTTTTCTTCTCTTGTGCAAATTACATGTGAGCACATAATTACCTGTTACAGTAATTACGTTAGTTGCTACCTCCATGTAGAAACGTATGCAAATAAAGGACACAAATAGCTGAATATTTTTGGAATTTGTGTTTCATGTCCAGGAAAATATGCATCATAATTTCTGTGTAAAGGTAATTGATGATCATCTCATTTCTAGTGAAATGCAAACAAGTTCTGAACAGCGTATCTCAAGATCTAAATTCAATTAGACTCGTGTAATGATCTGTCAAGAGGGTATTACATGCAAGGTTTTCCAGATATCAAACCCTGTGGATCTTGTGTCAACCATTTGAAGAAAATAGTAGTGAATTAGTAGCATTAAAGTCTGCTTCGGCGTTGTAAGATTTCCTCTCACGGATGCTCCCACAGATGTTGCAAAAGAACCACAGATTACCTAGCGTCCTACCAGTGACTCCTTCCTCATGTAAGGATTAGACAAGGACAGGCTTAAAATTCACCCTTAGCAGTAGTCTGTGCTTGAATGGGGTTCTTGCTGATCTGGGTTCAGTCCTCAGTAATGAAAGTGTGCCTCTTGCTGTACCTTCACAAGAATCTCCCTATAACTTCTAACCTCTTGCATCCCAGACAGTGAAGAATGTCAGTGTTTCTGTGACAGAGCCTGCTTCTGAAGCCCTGCAGATTTTGATACACTTCATGCTATTTGGTCCAGATTACATAAAACAAAGAGACCTCAGCCCTAACTGGGGTCATTGGAAGTGTTAGATACTGAAAGATTATTCACTTTTTCATGAAAATGCTGAATTCTCCCCAGAGTGAAGGCATGGAGGGATTATGTATGTCTGATTCAGTCTAGATTGTTTATCTTTTAAACATCATTAACCACAAACTAGCTGGTTTTTCAGCTGCCATAAATTAATAGACTGCATTAATGAACAGTCAATTACAGGATGACTACTTTTCCACTTCCATCTTGTGTGCTTGACTGTTTGCGTCTGAGTTGCTTTTCCTCTGTCTACAAGGCAGAACAGAATGTGACGCAACCAGCACTTATCTGATGGGGGACTGATCCTGACAACTGCTCCCAACACTTCCCAGAGACTCAAGCATGCGCAATGTCATCTGCGCTTACTTCTCTGATGTTTTTGACATACTAAAAGGTCCCTCTTCTTGAAATCTTTGGATTTTGGCTTTCTGCGGCTTTGATCTTGCAGTTGTTAGGTTACTCATCCTGTACGTGTTTTTCTGCAGATGTGTCTGAAGTTCTTCATTTAGATGAAGAGACAGATAATTGACAGATTTTTAGATACGGTAAGCTTTGGGCTTCCAGTCATTCGTGTCAGTATTGCTAGATAGCTGTTTTATGGTAAACTGGCCAAACACATCCTGGGAATTTAAGGGAATGATGCAAAACTGAGGGCAGTGCAGGTGAAGAATTTTCTTGCAGGCTCTTGGTCTTACCCCCCACTGCAAACTGGTCCAACTGGAGGAATAGATGCTTTTAGAGCACCCTGTTTCTGGGAGGACTAGTTCCCTAAAGCACCTGCTTTTAGCAGAGCCTTTGAAGAATACTTTGCAATCTTTGAACTCAATCTCATTCCTCTTCAAACTGCAGATTAGACTGAGGAATGAGATTGGTTGTTTGGTGGCAGCCTTTAAAAGAAATGATTTATAAACACAAACTGTAACTATATTTTGAAGGCAACTGGATCTCTAGACATCAATGGCATGATTAGAAACACTGTGGGGAGTACATGCATAAAGCGTCTTTTAATTCTCTGCTTTTCAAGCATTTAATAGCTTGACAGCAACATTTTAATAACAGCCGACTAGGCCCAGTTTTGGCATGCACTGCATACGGAAACAGCTTCTGGAACCTGTCCATGGAACAGTGAATTCTGTTTCTGCAGGCTAGAGCTCATGTAGAGATAGAGCTCTGAGATAGAGTGCTTTGTATTCAGGACGCTTTTCCATTGCTCGGTGCTTGGGAACGTTACATATTCTACGTCCCAATGCGTTACTCACCACCCCTCAGCAGGGGGTCGTGATGAATTAACTTTTAAACACACATTTTCTTTCTAAACTGTATTCACGGGGTTGTACGGAAGAAAGCTGCTTTTTTAACAATGAATCTGAGGGTCTGGAATTCAGTAGCATGCTGAACCTGCATCAGTGACATGGCAGAATGGGTACCACACCTGGAGACCCGCTGAATAGGACTCCTGAGTGCTCCTATCAGGAGTTGCCACCTTTAAAAACAAGAAAAAGCTTTGGCCCTTCTGAACCTCGGTTTTAGCTTTCAGGAGAAAAACCTCTTTAAAAGAAAAAAGGCATTTTAAACTCAATGCATTTTCAAAGGACTCAAAAAGTTTGAATTTCTTTATAATAGCATATCTTGCATTGCATTTTATACAGTCCCTTGTACCTTTGAAAAAAAATATGCAAATAAACTTATGCAAACTGATGCTGATTGTTAAGAGAACAGTATCTACCAAGAAACAGTTTAGTCAAGGAAATAAAAAATTAGGGATGGTTAGACTATTGAAATTGAACTGCTACTTTAGGACCTTGTATGCAATAAGACTTCAGCCTTTCATCCGAATCAAGTTGTAGGTTTTGACCAAAACAATTACCTTTATAACTCTTTACTATTTCTCTGGCTGGTTGGTTATCTTTGCTTTCTCCTTGTGGGATATTGCTTCTCTAAAAAAAAGAAGAAATAAATATAGTAGAAACTGAATTAAAAAATGTGTATTTCTGTTGGAAGGAACTTCCAGGGCTTTTCAGCTTTCATATATTCAAAAATCTTCACCAAACTTATTCTTGCCATATCCTCTTCCAAAAGGTGGAAAAAAGCATGATTTACTAATAAAAAGCTGCAGTGGGAATTAGAACCACAAGGTTTTTTTTTGGTAGATGATTTTAAGGTCCTTTCCAACCCTAAGTATTCTGTGATGCTATGATTATGTGTTTTTACATTTCAAGATATAGAAGAAATACAAACTTGATGAATTGAAGTAGTTTATCTTAATGGAGCAGAAATTGAATATCACTCACCCAAATTTACCCACTGACTTTGTTAAATATCTGTGGACTTTTTCAGGCAAATGTCCTAAATATAGAAGCAAATTGCAAATACCATTTGATCAAATGGTCTTACATTGGCTGGGAAATTCTGCTTATGCCGGATGCATGCAGATGCTGGAAAATTAATTCATTTACCTGTCATTTGGACTTATTAGCTCGCAATGGGAAGCAATACATACAAGCAGAGATACCCAAGGACACAGGGCTTTAGGCAGTTCAAGTTTGGTCCAGTCTATACTGTGGCAGTAATTGTACACTTTAATTCTGTTGTGTAGAGGTTTCTCATTCCTTTGGCTGGTTTCCTGCTCTGCCTGAGCCCTGGCTGCAGCTCATCTGCTCCCCAGGGTCGGCACAGCTGTGGTGGGTGATGCTGCACCCGGCAGCGAGCAGGAGGTGCCAGCTCCAGTTTCCAGGGACTTGGCATGGCATGTCCTCAGCAAGCTCAGTCACCAGGTTAGGCATCTTCTAATCTAAAACATCAGGACGAGCAATTGGAGACCAAGAATTACACTACCCCTGTAACCCTCTCTTGCTCTCGAAGCAAGTTGAACAAGTTGTTTGATTGTTCAAAAATGATGGATGTGGTGAATAATTGTACAATAAAATGGCAGTGGAGAAGGGGATATTGCTTTAATTGGATTATGAGTTTTCTAAGCTGATTTTTTTAAGGGAGATTTTCCCTCTCTTGCTTCCTGTGTGACTGATGAGTAGAGGACTGAGACCCCCTGGATCCCTGCGCAAGCAATCAACTGCTATATTTTCAATATTAACAAAGTCCAAAGCTGCAGTCATTTATGCATGTGCTTATTTTCAAGCATGAACAATCCTATTGCCATCAAATATAAATCTCTTTTCCCTGACTGTACTTAGATATCCGTTAGAATCAGAAAAAACTCAGGTGTCAAAACCTAGCTTCTTTTCATGGTATTTTGGCCAAAGTAAGACATACAATAGAAAATGCATTGAAGCTGGAGTCAACTGAATTCAAGCTTTTGAAACTCTGGTTTCAAAATCCATGTAATTGGGTGGCATCTTTAGGTCAGATGATGTTTTTGCTGCTAAGGCGTATGCTCTTTCAGGATCATTTATAAATTCAGTTCCACTGCTCCATACACAGAACATCCACCAACAGTGGTGGTAGCTCCAGACAGGGGTCACTCTTCCCATGAAAGGGACAACTGGGAATGCAGAAAGGTACAAAAGCAGCTGCTCCATACCACTGAGCAGGAGTGACCATACTGGACCCCGTGTTGCTGGGTTTCTTGAGTATGGTCTATTGATTGGTTGTGTTTTACTGAGTGGAAATGGCACAAAAACATTCAGAATGTGTGAAGTATTACACTGGGAAAGATAAGGGTTTTTTTTTACCTCTAGCTGATCATGAGATATTAATGTCCTCTCAACTAACCCCTGCCTTGCATTAGCAATAGTATATTTTAAAGTACATTTGTATTTACAAGAAATTTTCAACTGTTCCATTTGGATTTCTCCCAAGTTTAAATGCATTAAGTTGCTATGCTGATGACTGCAGTGGTTAGATTAGAGATCTAAGTAACTTGTTTTGATATGAAAACATATAAAAGCATGTTTTAGAGGTTTTATATATTTCACTGCTCCTTTTAAAGTAGTAAGCTCCCACATTTCAATGTAAAGATGTTTACTGCAGAAAAATCAGAAACAAAACCAACAGGTCAGATTTGAACAAAACTGATCACTCTACAGCATCTATATGATCCATAGACTTTAATCCTTTTACTAGCAAATCTTTTCTGAGTTCAGTGACATTGTTTGTTTTAGTTCCCTAAAAAATGCACATGATGGGAAGAGGTATGTTGATAATAATGCGCTGTGAATAGCATGAAGGCATTCTGTGCACAGCGTATCATATCATCCGTCATTAAGTTTTTCTTCTCTCTCTCTTGCTAATGGCAGTGAATCAAATATTTAAATGCATGTGTTAGTCCTGTGTGCAACTATATTGAGTGGGAAGGAAACATTGTGTAGCACAAAATTAGCCTATAAAGTGCACTCTAAACTGGAGATTTAGTAATGGACTCAGAGCAAATGAACTCAGAAAATTAACATTAGAATTTGCACTTAAAATGCTTCCTAATTGGCACCTCTTGGGATACATTTTGAACTCACCCAATGCATTTCTTTTTCTTTTTACTGAAAACAGTCAGTTTGGGCTGACAGCACCTGGGTCATAGTGAATGAGAGATGATGATGTATTTGGCAGCTTTTCTAGTTGAGCAGTGACAAGTGTTGTTCTCAAAAGAAAAAAATCAAAACCTATCAATCCACATGCTCACTGTACTGAGGAACTTCGTTGTCATATCTTTCAAATTGTTTTAATGTTTCAGCACTGCAGAAGTGAATGCATAACAGAAGGAGACAACTATATGCAGTTTCACTTTGTTGAAAACAGCTACATAAAGAAAGCAGAACATAACTAGCAGAGTCCTGATAAGGTCATGTCAAACAAATTAATAGGAGACAGAAAAGCTTAAAAATCATTCTTTTAAGATGATAGACCTGCTGGGTGGAAAATTAGTTGGGCCAGCCAATCCAGCCCTCCTCTTGACTTACTGCCTTTCATGTTTCCAGGATCCTATGCTGTCTAGGTCTTCTGAGTTTATTTATTAATACTTTTCTGGGGTGTTTGTGTCTGTGTGCTGACCTCATCTGCCATCCAGGACTCATTGGGGCTGTTTACTGACTCTGATCCAAAAAGCTACCTCTTGTCCCTGTTCTAGATGAGAGAAAGGAAAGACAAGACAGATATCATATTGGCTTAAAATTATTTCTTTGAGTGCAGAATGCCTGGGTTTCCAGAGTGAGTGCTCAGTGTGCACCATTTCCAGCTGCTGTGCAATAGGCTTTAGCAGCTAGAAATCTGCTTCACTGTTGTCTGGATTTGCTGAGACATCAAACAACCTGGGGCTGATTTTTTATGGTAGTGTTGGGTTTTTTGCATCATGGTGCTGTATCACTGCTTAGCTACTGTTCATCACTGCAACCTCAAATGGACTCCCTGAGATGCTGTCACAGGGTGACCCCAAGCCCACAGGAAGAAGAGCGAGGATGTACGGGGGAGAATCTCTCCCTTGCTGGTGGGAGGAGAAGGGTTGATTCCAACCTTAGGCTGGGGATAAATGCAATGATATGTAAAGACTTTTTTCACTTCTTTTAGGGAAAGGCAAATTATTTGCGCTCTCATTGCTGGTCTATCTGCACCCACAGAATGGAGTATGGGTTAAAAGTCCCCTCTGAAAGACGATTTCTAACCTTAGCTAAATGCTACAGACCTGGGCAGCTCCTTTAAGTTCTGGGTTTTGGTTGGATCACCCAATAACTATACAGGAGTTCTGCATTTTTCTTGCAACAGATCTTAACAGTTATATTTCTGAACAATTAAATTCTCTGTTAGAATGAAGAAAAATAGTTCTGAATGCAAGTATGTCATGTGCTTCTTGCTGTTTCAAACACAAGGGGCCAAATCTGCCAAAGGTATTAATGAATGCAGTTGAGCTTTATTGAAGGACTTCATTAAATAAAGCTTAGGATAACTTTTTATCTCTGACTTTTAGAGCTGTTTTTTGT
Organism: Psilopsiagon aymara; assembly: GCA_024733675.1. Lineage (NCBI taxonomy): Eukaryota > Metazoa > Chordata > Aves > Psittaciformes > Psittacidae > Psilopsiagon > Psilopsiagon aymara. The sequence goes on from JANRGW010029103.1 coordinate 29,239, forward strand.
TGTGAAGAAATTGAGGGTCCAGAGGAAAGAGGAAAGTTGAGTGAATAAAAGGGTATCCTGGTATAAAAAGTTGTAACAAAATTATTTGTGACCTTGAGTCCTGTCATTCTGCCTCCTTCTGTTAAATTGGCCCAGGATTACTCAGAATTCCATGAGCATTTTTAGGAATCAAAATTTATCTCTGTGTTGAAAATAATCTAGTCAATAGGTTTGTGTTTAAATATAGACTTGTTTGCATCTTTGTAGCCTGTTGCTCAGTTCTATTGACTAAATGTCCCAAGGCACAGTCTTCTTGTCCTTTTGTCAGTGGAATCTACTTAATTATTCGCCTTAGAGCAAAGATGTTACAATTACAGCCTTTGTGTAAGTAACCAGGTAGTTCTCTGACTGTTATGTTAACTGTTTAAGAATTAAAATATCTGGGTATAAATCTGTCCCCTTTATTCATTGGAATTCATGGGGTTGTTTAGCTGAGAAGTTGGGGTTTAATCTGGTAACTGCTATTTTACAGATCACATAAAAGGAATCTAAAATTCCAATGAAAGTAATGTGGGAAAGCATCTACGCATTTTGGTTTTTTTCAATGGATTTCTGTGGGCTTGGGATCTGGTGCTTTCTTTTTCTTCCGTAATGATTTACAATTATCTCCCTTCTATCCTCAACAATATGTGTGAAAAGAGCTGGTACTCCTAACAATTCCCCATCCTGAAACCTTCCACAAATTCCCGTTTCCTAGTCCTCTCCCTTCTAGCAAGGAAGGAGCAGAGCGTGTTCCCTGTTTGCAGCAAATGCTTATTAACACATTTACTATCATATAACGCTGTTTGTCCAGGGTGCGAGGGGGCACTGCAGAGATCCTGCTCATACAGATCAGTCCTGAGTACATTGGTGATAAAATAATAAGCATGTTTCTAGTGGTCTGCACTTTTGGCTGTCAGTGGGGTTTTGTGTGTGTGCATATGCAATGAAATAAAGCTTTGGTGTTTTTTCTATATAGGATACACCAGTTGGATAAAGCATCCTAAGCAGAACACTCCCAAAGTAAGTGGCTGCAGATTTTAAATGCCTCATTTTCCGATTTTAATTGGGACAACTAGTTTTCAGGCACTACAAACTACAGTTTGGGACATGCAGGAAATGAGGACTCAGCACCTTGGGAGGACCAGTCCCTGATCAAACAGCGCTGGGTTCATTGAAATCATTCTCTGTGCTCATGACATCATGCCATGCTTTTCAATCTCAAGGTTGTTTTTTGTATTTAGAATAAAGGTCACGTTAGGATTAAAAACAATGAGCAGCTCACAGCGTGTCTAGTGACCCTGTAAGAGAAATGGTAACGCATTTCACAGCAAAATATACGTGTGCTGAGCGCAGTGCTGTGTCCAAGAAGTGGAATTTTCTAATTACATCGTCATTTTGAGAAGGAATGCGCTTGTTAGAAGCAGGCCAGGTGTGCAGTCACGATGGGAGTTTGAAACGCTGTGTAATTACACACTTTGCATAATATAAAGTTTACAATAGCCATACAATTGATGCAGCAAGATGTAAATACAAGAAGTTAGAGTGTCTAAAAGGACACCTGTAATCTAGCCTGCAGCTATTACAATTATGTTGGAAACTCTGTCTTACATTAAGATTTATTAGGGTGTTCAAGTTGCCACAATTCTGAAGCACACACACACTAAATGAGAAATACTTCAAAAAATTATTTAAACAACATATTTTCAATGACAAATAAAAGTTATTTGAAGAATCTTCTTGTGGTTCCCTGAGGGGAGAAGTCAGTGAAATCATATTTATTTACATTTTCAACTCAGTCTTTCTACTGTAGTTTCTAGTAAATTGATTGTATACTTTCACATCGCTGAGGACTTGCACAGTGTGTTGCCTGTCCAAAAGATCACCAGGACTTTACTACATTGCAGTAAATGAAAATCATCAGGATAAATCTTGAGAGAGAAAGGAAGGGGAAAAGAAACAGATTTTTACCATAGTCCCTTTCTGCTTTAATGTGGTTTCCAAAGCACTTTACTTGCGAGATGTGGAGATTTGAGTTACAAGAGATCAGCAAGATTTCTCCAGTATTACTAGAAAATGCTTCTTGTTAGAGGTGTTGTTTCCCAGCATTACAGTGCAGCTGCCCAATGACTGCTGGGATCAGGCGTAAAGAGGCAGTTGCTTGCTTTGGGTTTGGCAGCCATTCCTGTCATGAGGTGACAGTGCTCAGTGGTGGTGTGATGCAGGAGGGGACAAGACCTGCAGGTCCTATGTCACGCCTTGCCTGATCCTCCTGCCCTGTGCATGCAGCCCCCTTCTCTGAGCTGTCACTAGCCCCATCCCAGGCACAAGGTCTGCTGGAGCCTGTGAAACCCAGTGCTCCGGAGCTCCTGCGCTCAGGGGACGCACATGGAGCAGTGAGGTGGTGAGTTGGAACTGAGAGGCCATGCAGGCAGAGCAGAGGGATATGCTGGGACTGTGCTGGGACAATCTGCTGGCAGAGGGGCTGGGACTGCTGCCGCCTTGCCTAGGCAGGTCACTCTCTGATCTGGTCCTCTCCGCACCTAGAAATTGCATGTGTGTGCATGCAGGTGGGTGATACATATAAATGAGAGCTGTTTATGTGAGCAAGCAATTTTCTGGGAGCAGCCATGAGGGCAGCCATACTCTGCAGTGCATTTCCTGCTGATTGTCTTTAGGGCTAAAAGCCTTGTGCAAGTCTTGGGTCTGCATCAAGGACATCACTGTTAAAACTGCCTAGTTTTTCTGACCCTGCTCTCGTTGTCATTCTCTCTCAGAGGTGCCCAATTCACTGTGATGCTATTTGTTTCAATTCTCTTACTGTTTAGGATATGCAGCCCATACCTGTTCCCTTCAGTCATAAAATTGGGGATGCTAATTATACTAAAGGGACAAAGGAGTCTGTCTCTCTGTCTGATTGAGGTGGGAGGTTATTGCTCAGTTTCCCTGATTTATTTGCTGCTGCTCTGTGAATAATAGAGCAAGCCTTCAGGACAGGAACTTAGACCAAGCAATGCTCACAGCATTATTTCCTTCCTTGCTTGTTTAAACCACCCACCAGCTTTCCATGCCTTGAGGTAGGAAAAGGAGTATGCTGCTGGTGACCAATGTTCCTCGCGCTGCCATTGCAAGCACACAATTACCGGTGACGATATAAAGTGCTCGTGAAGAGGAAGGTGCATGCCAGAGGGGTGAAGTAATACAAATAAAGGCTCTGTATGTTACAGGCAGTGCTGACAGGTAACAGGTGGCTTGTGGAAAAGAAAAAGCATCTATTCTTGCACAGCATGCTGTCTGAAATATAGAGAAAGCAGAAAGGAGAAGGTAACCAATACCAGGTGTCTTCTGTTTGCAGAGATACAGCTGAGATCTACGAGTGACCCACATTTATCACTGAGCTGTTTTCTTCCCCCTGGGCATTGGTTTAGCAGTGGCAGTGGGAAGGGAGATGAGTAGCACAGGGTGTGATACCTGGCAGGCTTGGGAAATGCAGGTGCCTTGAGCTACCTGTGAGGTGCATTTCCACCTCTTCAGGAGCTGAGCCTGCTGTGAGCAGGAGATGGGAACTTGGCTGCACTGTTTGATTATGATCCATATCCATCAAACTGGAAAAATTGCAAACAAAGGGCTCTTTTTACTCATAATTTAGAAGGAAGTGTAAAATCTGGTGTGACAAGTTTAGTAAAATGCACAGGAAAGAGCCATTCAGTACTTGCATGTACCCCATAAAGAGGAACAGCTCTCTTGGCTCTGACCACTGCCTTATAAATTTAGAAGAAAACAGTTTTACAGACAAGCAATTCTTTGAACCTTCTTTTGCCCAATTATGATGATAATCAATTAACTCATCTTTCCTTTCTTCTTACCTGAATATGGCATTTAAATTGAATGTGACCATCATGTAGGCAAATAGCCTTCAAGGAAAGGAGAGAAACATGAGCTGGAAATTATGACTTTGTACTGGAAATATGGAAACCTGCCTGAAAAGGGAGCTGACTGGAAGATGGAAAGATAGTGGCCTGCGGAGGATTTATGCTAGTGATATGTTCCTTACTGTGAAAACTAAAAGGCTCAGTCTGTTAAACTTTTCAGAAAGCTAGGTGACCTGGCTACCATATGTTAAATGCCTTCAGGGCTAGGTATGGAATATGTGTTTCTAATCTAGTGAAGAAAGACATAGGAAGAACCAAGGACTGGAAGTGAAGCCAGTCAGGTTCACCTCAGAGATAAAGCATTGAGTAACGGGGCAGTTAGCCTTGAGGGAAGAAGTATTACTTGGTGAAATAATAGTTTTTTATGTTGGTGGAGAGAATGTCATTTTTAAAGAGGCATTTTATACAAACACAGATGATTGGACTTAAACCAGATTACAACAGATAAGAGGAGCAGAACAGATACCTTAAATTTCGGAGGTGGCCTGATGGTCTGGTGTAGCTATCCTAAATTGGTTATGGTCTTAAATAAATTAGAGACATGTTGATTTGGAATAGCAGACCTCTGACTCTCTTCCTTTGCCCACTCTGACTCATACAGTCTCTGTAAAGATAACTATATTTTGAGGGTGGGGAGGGGGTCCTGTGTCTTGAGTTTACCAAACATGTCACACCAGATTTTACACTTTCCCATACATTATAAGAAATCTAAATGTAGCAGTTGTGGCCAGATTCCAGTCCCTTTACATCATTTAGGTGGATAATTTGTTCCACTGTGTTTTTCTTTCTTCTCAGCTGTACTTTCTCTTTGAAGCCTCCAGCTACTGGATTGGGGAGGTAAATTGCATTCTGTCTTCATCCTGAATTGTGCCTCTTGTTTCAGTTTTTGGAAATCATATAATTGATTCATTGTGGGATTGCTTGCATTCATACTATTAGATAACTGGAACCCCTTTTCACAGAAGCTGCTGTGTGAAAATTGTTATGATACTTAAGAATGATCTTTTAGTACTTCCTTTCTTGAGGCTACAGGAGAAACAATGTTTTCTCTGTGTCGCTAAGTGCAAAAAAAGGTAGTTGCTCAGTTTTCAACATGTGCAGTCATTGGCTTGATGTTGTGTCTTTGATTCACGGGCAAGTTTGTAAGGGTCGTTGCTGCTTTTTGCTTTATGCAGTTACAGATACGGACACCTGTGTGAGGTTTTGCCCAGAGAGAATTTGGCCCTAAATTCTTGCTGTGGAATAATGGATATCCATCTATATCAGGGAAATATGCTGGTAACAGTGTCTCTGTCAAATGCTATAGGGGATATGTTGATGGTAATTGCTGGGAGTAGGTATGGCTCAGCTGGGCAATGGGTCCAGGCAGAGCAGCTCTGCAGTGTCAGCACTGGTGAAGCACAGCCAGGCTTCTTTTTTTCATGTGGTTTGTTTTATAATGTACACAGTCAAATTTCATTTAGTTTTGAAGCACCTGGAATCTTGCAAGGATCAGTGAGATGATAATGGGGGAGAAAGGAAAGGGCCTTGAGAAATGATGGACATGTTCAGTCCTCAGAACTGCATTGGTTTCCATATACATTTAACCCTTATCCATGGTTACAAGCTGGCCACTGTTCTGGAAACTAGCCACTGTTCTGGAAAGCATGGCAAGGTTTTTCACCCATCAGGTACCTCTGAGGTACCCATTGGAATGGAGAAGAGGAAAGTTGATCTTTGTGATATTTTTGATATTCAAAAGAGGAAAAAGGGAAAATCTCCTCAGTACTGAGCTGGCAGGGCAAAACCCTCTCAGGCTTTCTTTTAAAAGGTGATGTCTTTTCAGGGTCATCCTCATATATGCATTGGGAACTTCGGAGCGTGTTTCTCATCTGCTCAGTGTGAAAGTCCACCTAATGTTAATTAATGCCTGTTTGTGACGGACACCTGCAAACCAGGGTCTGGATTCTGTAGTCTGCGTTATTGCATTATCCATGTGTATCTCTAAGGACCTGCTGGTGACAGATTAATGCCATTCATGCATTTTTTTTTATCTTGCACATATTTAGATTCTTCTTTCCTAAACATCAGCCTGTTTGGAAGAAGTAAAAATGCAAATGTATAACTGGTTTGTGTTTGGTTAGCGAACAGAGCAGGAAGTGTAGATGTGCAGATGCCCAGCAGGCTCAGGGGTGTTAAACCTCCTCCCTTTAATTTTTACAATGGGTTCTCAGCATCCAGTGTAAACGAAACTCAGCAAATTATTCTTCGTGCTGTGTTCAGTTGTCCAATCATCTACTCCTTTATTGCTTATTGTATACATACTGCTCGAGAAGTAATTTAGGTAACTGGGGAAGTACCATGTGAGATACAGAGGAAGTCTTAACTGCCAGGAATTAACTTACAATTTAATGCTCTATAGTGTAAGAGTCACATAGCCAGGAAGTTATTATTTTAATCAATTCAATAAAGTGGCTAACACCTGAAGAAGGAGTTATGTAATGTAAAAGTTACAAGAGAAGCCTCTCAAAACCATTATTAGGAATGAAACAATTAAGTATTTAATCTCTGATGGAATTTGGTGTATTTAAAGAGTCTGGATAGAAATATTCTTGACTATTGGTCATATCATGATAGTTCCTGTACACATGAAAGGATATAGGTACCCCACTGAAAAAGCTATTAATGAAATATGCTGTAAAGAGCTTTAAGTTAAAATTCTGGAGAAGATCTAGAGATAGGTTTAATGTTCTCTAATCATTAAGTATGAAGTCTAGGAGGAAACTCATAGTTTTCCATAGTAAAATGAGTAGGATAACAGCTAGTGTTGCAAACAGTTTCAAAGGGAAAGGAGGGATGTATGTTGGATTGGGTCAGATTATTAGTATTAATGTTCCCTTCTTCGGTATGCATGTGCTATATTTCAAATGCACAGACATCTCGTACCTCTCAGACACAGCATAGTCACTCCCCACATGTCTGACTCAAGTGCTTGGATTGTACATGGGTGAGAGGAGTTACTAAATGCCTAGAAATTTTGCACATAGCAAATCTACTTGGGAAGCCCTTATTTATGGCTGCCGTAGTTATACCACTCCAGCAGCTATGTTTTAGAATTGGACTGGACCAGATGATGCATAATTCACCCTAGAGTATCTTAGGGAAGGGAAGATCCAGAAATGATAAGCTGGCCCAGCAGAGCGGATGGTCAGTGAGATGGCTGAAAGTTGTGTATGAATTCTCACCAGTGAACAAAAATAGGAGCTCCTTGAAAGGGTGAGGATAGGGTGGGAAAAATCAGGGAAAGAAAATAAAAATAAAAAAAATAAAATTTCCTGCTGTGGATTTGGCAGACACCAAAAGAAACCAAACTGGATGAAGGAAAATTTTGTCAAAAGATTTTTTTTTGCATAAAAATATGGTTTAAACCAAGTCTTGGGAAGGTCCAAGCACCTTTTCTTTTTTTTTCCCCCCCTTACAGCATGGTGAGGATTTTGATGATGTTTTATAAAAAAAACAACCCCCCCCCTCAAAAAAACCCACAAACAAACAAAAAACAAATCCAGTGAAATGTTTTAGTTTTAAAGTAGTTTTTTCCTTAGAAAAAGTATGTATAAATATATGGTAAAGCAGAAGACAAACGAGAAATTCTTATTCCATTGAAACAAAATCTTTTGATTAACTACATTGAAAACTTGCCCTAAGACATCTCTTATTTCTAGTTCTTGTTGCTGCTGTTTTGTCTTTTTATTTTCTTTCTTGTTCCTAGATTATTATGTAACTTAAGTGTTTTGTCTTACAAAAGCTTTTTTATCAACTAGCTCTATTCAGAAACAGTACTGAACTAGTCCAGTATCATTGAGGCAACATACATTAGCAGTGTGCATAGGACGTTCTTGAATTTACTCTTTCATTTTCATTCTTACTCAGATCTCTCAACACAGCAGTTTCCAAGTGTGCTTCTGAAGTAACCTAAGATGGATTGATGGCACAACAGGAATGAGCTTCTGTGTTTTCTGTAAAAGGGATCTTACACACTGCAGTAGGGTGCCGTCTCTAACACCACAGTGGAGCTATCCATTGTAACTGCATTTACATTCTGTAGGTGGTATAACAAAGGATTAGAAGTTAATTTCCAATCTTGTCCACTGGCTGTAAGCAACTGTATATAGCTGTGTTTTCCATGGGATTCCCTCCTTCCGCCTCCCCCAGCTCAACATTAGTTGGTATCTTATTCCTCCAGCCAACTTACCGTAAGCAGAGGATTACTCAAGCAAATAACCTCCAGCAGAAATATCAGGTTTACACAATCACCTGTAATCAGTTTCAGCTCTTATCAAAGTGGCTGGAGCTACACTATAGCTGGGTTGGAGAGTGCACGTTAATGCAAATGCCTTCTGTGCATTTAATAAAGGTTTGTGTAATTTTAAAAATATACCTCCACATTAAGGATTTTCAGCAAACAGCTCCTGAAATACATTACCGTTTCTATTTGTCTTGCAAAAGGAACATGCGATTCTTGTACATTTAAGAGAAAAAACACCACAAACATCTAGGATACTTCCCCAGTATTTTGAGGCATCTTCTCAAGGTGATGTTATGGTGGCAAGTTGAGATCTTACAGTAATCCATCTCAGAGGTCAGACATAACTCACAGAGCCTTGGGGGAAGTGTGACGGGCATCCAAGTAGGTCTTGGAGGAACTTATGCAACCCTTGGGCAACTCACTGTGCATCTGTGCTTGAACAGGAAGCTTTCATTGTTCTAAAATTTACATTTTGTTTTCCGCACAGGGCTTTGTTTCTGCTTGAAGAGTTCTTCTCCATGGTTAAGAAGTCTCTGCTGCTGGCTGTGCAATGCCCGGTGAATGAGTTTTGATAATTTCTATTGGGATTAATTAATTAATTGCAAATGACTTCAGGCTAAATTTTGAGTTTGCATGTCAGGATGCTGTACATAATCAACAAAACCACTCAGAGGCTTGACATTATGGAGGTTATATGGAGATTACAAGAGGAGCACATTCAATCTGTATTAGTCAAAACTTTCTTTATGTTATTTATAGACTAGTTCCTAATTTATGAATTCTGAATCAGAAGCACAGATTTAAGATGAAATGTCAAGAACAAAAGTAAGAAGATAATTCTAATAAATGAGCATATTTGATGAAATTGCACATCTTCTTAACAGGTTGACTTACAATTGTAATCATAAGTAAAGTAAAATTGTGGAAGAAAAATAGATGCAGAGTAGTATTTCAGATCTGGTAGAACACTGCTATCTCAGGTGAATAAGCACTAGTGAAGTGTTGTATGAGCTCCTAGTGACTAGTTACACCAGCTAAATGAAAGATACAGGATACATTAATAAAGTCAGAGAAAGATCTTTAATGTGGATGTTATCATCTCCAACTGACCCATGAGAATAAACAGTGAGCGAGGCACATAAGAGCAACTTTTTAACTTATAAACCTGAAAGTTTTGGCATCTGTCCTGATCCAGAATTATTGGGCTGTGTTTTTTTTTTTTAACTGGCATGCCCTGTGTCTATTCAGGAACTGCACTGAGTTAGTCCAGAGAAACTGAGGCAAACTCAGATACGCAAATTTTTATGGCCTAATGAAACAGGAGGAAGACTTTCTGAATGTCCTACACTTGCATTTTGTAATCATTAGTTTAAAACCCCTTGGCAGTGAAAGCATTATTGCTTCTGCTGAATTCACTAGTTTTCTTGTGCACAGTAAAGAGTTCTGATCTTGTTGCTTCAAGTACATGTTTATGGTTTTGATCTTTAATATCTTGCCATCTCTGTCCCACACAGACTTTGTTGGGGTTTTGTCTGTTAATGAATGCACCTCATTGGTCTTAAGTGTGCAAAAGATCTAGACACACTCTGATGCCTGTCAGTCACCAGTTTTTCCTCAGTGGGGCCTGGGAGAAATACCCACCAGGCTGTTTGCCTTTCCCTAAGGAGCAATGTTATGTTTACACTATTTTAATTTCAGGAGCAAAGAATGTGAATCAAAAGCAAAAGAGAGGAAATCTGAAAGAAGGATACCTTTGCTTGTCTGTGGTTTCATTTGTCGCTAGTGCGTATGATGAGGCTGCCACAGGCAGCTACAATTGCCAGAAGGTGGCTGAGGAACAGCACAGATCTCAGCTACTCAGTATGGCTATCCAGAACTGAACAACAGCAATGGGAAAGTTACAGCTAAACCATTTTTAGAAACAGAGAACAAAAACCGCCAAACAATCCAAACCCCCAAACCAGCAGCCACCAAATACCACTAAGCTTTAATAAAACCTGGAATGGTAATACACCTGACACTGGATTCAAGCTCCTATACAACCTTACTGTCTACAGGCCACAAAATTGCCAAAATAAGTTCTTTCATGGACTCACCAAGCTCCCCCTTCCTTTTTGTTGCAGATCAGTCTGTCTTCATTGAACAAGAAAAGATTCAAGTGTTCATCAAAACAGATTCTGAGCTTAAACTTTTAATGTTCAATGCTATGACTTAAATGAGGTTCAGATTTTGCATTATTTACATTTCTGGCTGGATATTTTTGTTGCATAACCAGGTGCACATGGAAATCTGGCATCCAGCAAAAAGCTCTAAGCATGCGTGAAAATGCAACATATGGTTGTTGAGATTGGACAGTATTTAAAGGTTACCTTTGCTGTCAACATTAAGATTTTTAATGAGGTTGCTGTAACAACGGCAAAAGCAAATCTCTGCCTGATTGACTTGAAAACACTACTCTGAGAAACTAGATTTGTCTTGGCCTTTACTAACCACATCTTTTTAAAAAGGATGTAAGATAATAATGCAAATGTAGTTTTTATTCCATATGTGAATGTTCTTTCTTTCCAAGCACTTGAATATTGACTTTCACAAGCATTATAGATAGGTAGGAAAAATGCAGCTGTCACGGAAACTGTCTGTCACTGACTAGGATTGGCCAGTTATTCCTGTAGTTATTTGATTTATATACATATTTGTCTTCTATAAATGTGGAAATTTGCCATGTAGTACAAGTGTGTTGGAGCATATATTTCACTAAATCAAAGTGTATGTAAATAGGAAAACCCACTGTTAAAATTCAGTGTTAAGACAATACTCCTGGATGTTCTCCAGATATGCGAGAACTCTGGAATGCAGAAATTGAGTTTTATCTCCCTTTCAGCTCTCTGAAACTTTATTTGCAACCATTAGGGCTTGAACAAACAGAAATGGGAGGAAAGGCTTACTTCTCAGCATGTGCAGTGTAAAAGGGCCAGAGTAATATAAGGGACTCTCAGGAAGGTGAGGATGCTTCCAAACGAAGTACTGCAACCTGGTCAAATGGAAAGTGTCCTCCCCATGGCAAGAGGTTTGAAACTAGATGATCTTTAATGTACCTTCCAATTCAAAACATTCTATGATTCTGTGATATGAGGCAATGAAAAAAGGACCACAAAGCTCCTCTTGGCAGACTCCTGTGCATATTAAATAGGGACATGGAGTCATGAGGCAGATGCAGTAGAGATAATGGAGATGAGATACTGTCCTGGGCCAGTGTAGAGCTGAAGAGTCTCTTCAGTGTGAAGAGGTGTGGAGGAGCATCGCTGATGCTTGAGCGACCCAGGAACAGAGGATCAAAGTCCTAGTCAAAGCTACCTTTGCCTGCTCTTCTTTATTGTTGGCTTGGTTCTCTGGAGATGGGATACAAAATCTTCTCTTTGGGCATTGTCCTTCAAGGACGTTGTCTGTGTGATATGCATTCCTTGAACATCCTTTGAAATCACAGTCATCCTGATAAACACTGCTTCCCAATGTGTTTTTGGGATTGCTCTATGTGTCATTACTGACTTCGAATTTTAGGAGCATAATGTTTTGTTCTTCCTGGTCCTTTATGTGCTCACTTAGCCCACAGTAACACGGAGCTATCCATGCTGTAGAAGTTTAAAGGTAATCTCTTTCAGTCTAAATCTGGATCACACTCACAGTTAGGTCCTCACCCTTTAATCAGTCCCTGTTTTCAAAATCCTGTCTGTCACAGTATTTCACAGGGTGGGTGTTGGTTTGGTGGGGTGGGTTTTTTTTGTTTATTTTGTTTTGTTTTTCTTTTTTTTCTTTTTTTTTTTTTAATTATTTTTATTTATGTATTGTTGAACTTCATCTGGTACAAAGGTTTAAACTACAGAAGTAATTTAAAATATTGTGGCATTTCCTTTCCTAATTAATCCCAACTGTTTTCCTTGGTAGTACAGAAAGTATCAGTATTTGATGAGGACATTATGCCTTCATCACTAGGGCAGTGGATTCTTCCTGCCGAGTCTGTAAACAGCAGACAAGCCACAGAGTTCAGCCTCTGTGTTCTGGTTTTCATTAAGCCCAGACTAGAGGAGCACCCAGCTGTGTCTTCCTGTAAGGTCTGTCAGTCTTCCAAAGCTTGTTAACATGCTAATATAAAAGGAAATAGGGCTGACTTCAAGGAATTTACAACTAGTCTTAAACTTCAAAGACTAGAGCTACATCTCTTCAACAACAACAACAAAAATCCTATACTAAATGTTCTGTTAGCCTACGAGAACAGATCTGTATGCATCGAACGCTTAAGCCATAGTGTATGATGCCACATTTTTTTGTTGCAAGTTGCAACACAAAGACTCCTGTAGTTGTGAAACTTTGTTCATAGCTGGTAGGTTTGATCAGAGACAAGATAAATTGCTGTCCAGCCCACAAGCAGAATATCAGGAACGATGCTGTCAATCTCTCCTTCCTAAACCTGTTTTCTATGTAAATGTCTGGAGTGGGTAGGTGAATCGGGTTTGAACAGTAGGCATCATTCTCATTAGGCAGAAATTGGAAGAACTTCTATGACTTCAAGGGAATTACTCCTGTTCTTAACGTCTGAAGATTTGGCCTAGGAAGCATCTGCAGCATTCTTACCTGGTTGTTTGAAGATGTTCAAACGAGGTTGGACACAATCTATTGCTTTTCATGGAAAAAGAGAGCACCGTGGTGTAGAAGTAACGTGAGGCATCTCTTTGAGCTGAAGAATGACTCATCATTCTCATTCAGAAAGGGCAAATGGACGTGCAGGAAAGATTATATAGATGGGCAAACACTTAACAATACTTCTCCATCTGAATGATTCAAGAATCAGGAACTTCCTCAGGCAGGACTGGTGTTATTTATAACAAGAAGCAGTCAATGATTTCTTCTCATCTCCTTACTACTTTAATTAAAAGCATAGCATGCAAGAATCTTTGCAGATGCCTTTTTCACACTGAGCTCCTGCTGGAGTCTACAGGAGCTTTCAGGTCTTGCAGGAACTTGGAATTTATCACCCATTCCCAAATTTCTCAGGTATTTTTCATCAGTGCTGAGAGTAAGTTGCCTTTTTTATCATCTGAAGATCAGAGCTCTGATGAAGACAGACACCAAATAACATAATATCATTTTGATGTTGAAAAGATTTCCATTCAAGTTCTCCTGGAGAAATCTTGAAGAATTTAAATGCATAGAAATAAGGGGGTTTGCACAGCTGAGATAATTACACATTGAAGGCCTTTGGAGGGGACCCTGAGCGATAAATGTGTCAGATGACACATCCCTGAGTCATTTGTGGAGATTTCTTCATGGGTTAATTTTTTATTGAGTTTGAACTCTTTGTGTCAAGAAACTATAAGAATTCATGTGTGTTCAGTTGACCCCAAAAGTGGTTGCTTTGGTCACCCAGATATATAAAAAGAAACACAACGCAATAATAATAATAATAAAAAGGCAAAATAACGTATTAAACTCAGCTGTTATTCACACTATTCTTTCTCTGACAGCTTGTTAAAAATGCTGGTAGAAGAGGTGCTGCTTTTATACTTTTGTTATTCGGTGCTAATTAGAACAAACTTACACAGAATCAAAAGCATTTTCTAAAGGGAGCTGGTTGCTTAATAGGAATTAATTGAAAATCCAGGCCACAGTGGTGAAGAAGGCCACAGGGATCAGTGGCACACGTTTAGATTCACTTACCAGTCTGTTTTGTGCTTATTGCAAATGGAGTTGTTATGACTACATCAGGGGATGAGAAGATTGTAGGCCACTGATGGCTGGACTGGTGCCAGGAACAAGCAGGATGGCTATGTCAGGGTTACATTTTCCAACCTGCTTTTGTCTTGGAAGAGATAAAGCAGAGATGCGAAAGGTAACAGGCTGTGTATCTACCCTGCTGCTGTGTCTAGAAATACTGTGTTTGCAAAAGGTCAGCAGCTGGACAGATATCCTATATAATAAGTTTGGCAGGTTGTTCCCCTTGTGCGCTTATACTATACATGACTGCAGTTTCCATCATCAGCTTGATTGAGTCCTCCCATGCATAGGAATTTCTGTTCTTTCTAGTGGCTTGTGTTGGTCTTATCAAGGGTCACTGGAAAATAAAAGCCCTCAAAACAAATGAAAGAGTTCTTAAACAACCAAACTGCCCCATCAAGCCTTTGTTTTCTTGTTTTCTTGACAGGAAAAGTAGGCATTTAGGCAATGATGTACCATTTTCTTCAATGTTCTTTAAAATCCCTTTTTAAGGAAAAAAAAATATAAGGAAGACTACATCAGTCTCTATAAATTTCTGTGAGCAGCACTAAATATGATGTGTAATATTGTATGTATATGTAATATGTGTGTATCTATTGCCTTCTGCCAAAAGTACCTCAAGTTTGTCAGAGGGAAATGGTAGGAGACATTGTGCCATAAGCTGATAAGGTCATATTAAATCAGCTGTCTGTTGAGTCTCACATATTTCATATATAGTCATCCCCTGAGGGTGTGTTGTATTCAGACCCCTGGACAGCTAACAAATAGGTGATGGCTGACAAGCATAGACAAATCAGCTAGAAGGGAGCCACAATTTTTGGGGGAAAAATGTTCAAATGAAAAACAAAAAATCAAGAGGGCATCATGTTGGAATGATGATTATCTGACATAATTTGAAATCACAATGGAGAGCTTTGCACGTTAGCCTTTGATGTGAGGAGTCCATATGGACTCTGGAGCACTAACAGCAGTTTGGGAAAAGCCCCCTTCCCTGCAGTAGTAATGAAAAAGAATAGGAAAATAGGAAATTAATGTTAAAAAGGAAACCAAGTTCCACAGTGAAGTTATTAAAATTATCATAAAATTTGTTTTGGAAAAAACCCGTTGCTTAATATAGCCTTAAGAATCTGGCACATTCACGATGATGTTAATCCTTCTGCTGACATTTTATCTTGCTCTTATTGGTTTTGTTTCCAGTTTTTTGATACCTCAAGCATTTTAGATGTTATGTTATTGAAGTCATGGGTCTTGTAGAAAACAAATTACTCCAGAGAGTTAATTGCACCCATCTCACGCTTTATCTTGTTGACGTGAACTTCTTATCTGCATTTCACTGTGAAAGAAAAAAATCTTTCCTAGGAAACAAACATAGAAAATGAGAGCAGAAGTCGATTGCCTCTTGCCGTTTTCCCAAGAGCAAAATTATTGAGATAAGCCATTATTAATTGTCAGGTATCATTTGAACCCCAAATAATCTTTTCCCTGGGTACACCTGAGGAAACCTTGAGCTTTTGTGGGAAAGTGTAAAAAAATTTTCTTGATTGTATTATTATTTGGAAGGTGCAGTTTGAGATTCTTCTGGCCTCCTTGGTGGAGAAAGATAATGTTAGAGCAAACGTGATGCTGTTAAGATACTGAAATGTGGAGCTAGAGAAGGAGTAATCCTGATCTGACCCTCTAAAATTCCAGTCTTACTGCTCTGATTTCAAATTTTGACCAAAAGCATCTTGTTTTTCCAAACTTTTACGTTACAGCTATCCCTGTGTTAGATGCCATATAGAATCTCCTGATTTATTTTACTAATGTAATACTTTAAATGTTGGGTTTGGGTTTTTCCTTTTTATTTTTTTTTTTCCTTTTTTCTCTTCTTTGTCTTTTATTTCCTTTTTTTTTTTTTTTTTTTCCCTCTCATTTTGGCTTTTTTTTTTTTCCTGGGTTTTTTTTTGTGTGTGTAGTTTTTTGGAACTTCTACATTGCTGTGGACAGCATAAATCAAGCAACCAGAAGATTAACGGAGTGTGTTGTACCCATTTCTCAAGGTGGATCAGATTTTCTCCTTAAAACAAGCATGTGCTTGTGTGTAGTTACACTCATGTAACTTTGTGTTTAACACTTGATTGTGAATATATGGATTCACTGGTGGAATTAGTGGAGTGTGTGGATTGGGGAAGTCAAGGTAGTAGGGGAATCTGTGGGGAAAACCCAATTGACTGGCTTACCCAAGACTTCTGAAGACTTGTTCCTTAATTTCTTTGTGTTTTCTCTTTTGCTTCAAGGTTTCTCTTTGTTTGTACGTGTTTAATTAGTATCTCAAAAACATATGCAAACTAGCTGTCTGGCTAAAGATTTAGAAGTACACGGGAGTGGATGAAAGTGGTTGAAGAATACAAAGGAGCACCTACAGGGAAAACGTGCTTTTACTGCCTGTCCCTTGGTTGCCAACAAGACAAACTATAATCTGGGTCTGTTGAAGCCAAATGCAAAACTTCTCTTTCTGTGGACAGCATTTCACCTCAAGTGAAATATGTATTTGACAAAGCTCCAGCTCCTGCATTTGCTGGTACCAGAGCCCCACATAGATTGCTGGGCTGCCTGATAGTATGTGTCCACAACCTAGAATATATTGTGGGTTGATTTCCATCAGGAAGGTGGCCAAGAGGCACTGCTAAATCTGTCTTAGAAAGACTGACCCTTTGCATGTTTCACATACATTCTCCCTCTTCCTTACTGTCAGAAAATGCTAAATTAGAAAGCTATTATAAGATCCGCTTTGTTAGAGAAACATATTCAGATAAGGAGGAATTCAATGATTTATTCACCGGATAATAGTGAATGAATGGTGTCTGTTTTCTGTGTATGAATCATAATTGACTTTATTATGATGTTCTCAATGTATTCGTTATTTGAACTGATTTCCTGATTCATTCTTTGTCAGTAGATTGGTTGCCAGCAGTACATTGTGGGCTTCCAGTGTTTAAAATTTAAGCTCTTTGTTAACGGGTGTCCAAGTCACATGATGTGCTTCTTTTTCCTTATTGGAAAAATGGGTTGGAGGAAGGGTTGGTGCAAAGACTAAAAATCTTTTTGAATTTAAAATTCACTTTTTCCACACTTTAAAACACTTTATACTACAATTTTTAACTATACTACTTTAGAACTGCATTATTTCTAGTTAAAATTCATGTCTGTGCAACAATCTCAAACCCTGTTCTCTTCTCATGTCCTCATCAAGCAACATACCAAAGTCACTTAGTGTTTTTACTCTGGTATTTGCAGAGAGATTGATGTGTAGGAATTTACTTGAAGGATTAGACTGGAAAGCAAATTGGATGCAGTGAAACAGAATATTCACAGACTTGTTTACAGCTTTCTCTCAGTTCTAATAAAAAGTGTAAGTGTGGATCACTTGAGCTGTCTTCCTCTGTTTCCAGCTTTCTGCAAATTCTTTGGGGATCCATTTATTTTTCTGTAGGGCTGTGTTTTGGAAAACAGGACACTATCAGGCTAAATTCACCTTGCACATGCACAGCATTGATCTCTTATCATGTAGTTAAGTTGTGACTCAAGAGACAAGCTGCAACCTACACACCAGTTATTTGACCCTCCGGAATTTTGCCTTCCTTCAAGCAGCATGGTTATGTGGGCTGACAGTGTACTAGGTGTTTCTAGGATATTCTCTTTGGCTTAGGTTTCTCTTCTGTTTACTGTGTAGATTTATGCACACATAGAATTTTTAGGGCATAGGACATATACGAATGTGAAGTGGAATTCAATCTTTTTGGCTTTTTGGTATATACATCAGCATCCTGAGATATGAGCCATGGCTTGACTTAGCTTTCCTACTCCTGTCCTTAATGGGCTGATCAGCTGCTAAATCCACATGTTGACACCTTTAGGGAAGGGTCTTGCCTTTTGAAACACTTCTGGCTACATCACTGTATACATCCAGTATTTAGTTTCTCAATTTGTAAGTTAGTAATAATATCTCCATAATGATTTGTGAAGTAGGATGTATAAATATTTGTCTGGCTCTTTGTGATTCTAGCATGGAAATTGAGAAATACAATGAACTCTTAATAGGATGAAAAAGCTGATAATATTTTTTTGCCATGCAATTGGCAGCTGAAACAGATTGAGAGTTTTGATATTCAGAGCTATAAGAACAGTAGTATCCATTGCTATAATAATATCTTTTCATTTGCATCATGTTTAATTATTGGAGGAAGATTTCCATAAAGCCTTTACTGAAGGGACAAAAAGCTGTTGCTGCAGCTCTTTTGAGAAATTATGGCTCCAGCTAGCAGCAGTACCCATTTGACAAAGGAAGCAAGTTCATGCATCTGGTGTCTCACTGTCCTTTCACGTTCATGATACCTTGGGAACTAGTTAACTGGACAAGAACAGTTTGAGGCTCAGCAGATGATTGCAGTAGTCAGCGGTGTTGAGAAGCACAATATTAATACTCTGGTCATTACCCATTCTCGTTAATTCTGGGATCTCCTACTCCATTAGCAATTAGTGGAATGTTGGCATGTACTGTGAGGTAGTATGCCTATGCCCAGTTATAGTCATGACTAAATATAGCAAAGTTTTTGTGTGTGCATTTCATGAGCGGTCAGCCACTGGCCGTTTTCATTAATGGTAAAAGCTCTTATTAACAGATGTTAACCAAGGAAGTTTGGATTAGAAAATCAGAGGATAAAAAGAGTAAGTTAAAGTAATTTAGAATAAATGTTCAAGAGGGTGTTTCCTTGACATGTTAGAACAACCATTGCTATTTTGGTCTTGGTATCCAAGATGTTGGAGAGGAAAAGAAGAGTTGAGAACAAAGCCACTAACAGAAGTTTTTCATCCTAAGTATAGAATATCATTATCTATTCCAATTTTAAGACGTGTTCCTCATTGCTAATTTCTGAAGGATCCAGGCTGCTATTATATCAGAGACTATCTCCTTCCAGCACCCTGATCAGTTTTATTTATTCCATATACAGCTACACCGTGAGAGCTCAGGAAGCTTTACAGTTCCTTCCTGCATAAGTGCTCACTGTTGTGATGCATGTCTCAGTTTAGGACAGAGTAATCCCAGTTGCAAGATCCTCTCTCCATTGCAGACTTTTTTTCTCTTCTTATTGCAACTAATCCTGCTTGTCTTTGCATATAAATACACCTGAACTGTCTGTAAATGAGAGAAAGAAACCCGTGATGATGCACTCTTCGCACTGGGTTTTTTTAATAACGACATGGTTAGTTATCTTTAGAATCTGCTGAACAATTAAAGACATTCATGTAAACAGAAAAAGCATTAATCCAGCCCCTGTACATGAGCAGCATCCTGCAGAACATTGTGTAACCAACACTGCTCCCAAAAACAGGTCACGTGGACCAACAGAGCAGTTGGTAAAAACCTCACAGATTCTCGCTCTTCCCAAAAATGGCTTTCTAAGCAGTTTCAGAGAGCAGATCACTTGCTAAAGCAGCTTGTGAAATGGCTTTCAAATAGAAAATATTCTCTGCATTTGCCAGATAAAACAAGGGCTAATTCAGCTGGTGTTGTCCACATCACAGTTTGAGAAAGTGAGGCATAAAAGAGGTGACTTTCTTACAGCTTGGACAGTGAGCCGGTGGCACAAAAGAGAGTGAAAATCAGGTGCATGGGCAAGGAACCATATGATGCTGTACAGTCCATCTGCAACATTTTGCTCCAGCCAGGAAGTGTTCATAATATGGTCATTAGATGCCACATTTTATAATATATATAGAAAGTGTGTATATTTTTATATGTAACTTTAGGTAGATTATTTTTCAAGTTAAATTTATAGGTAATTTACATGACTAATTTGTAAGCCAAAGTGTAAATGACGCTCAGCTGAACTGACCATTTTGACAAGCAAGTGCAAACATTGTCAGAACATTGGCACATCTGCTTTGGACAAGACTGAGCTTGACAGCTTTTTCTGTGTGCATCTGGGTTTTTCTTGGGGCTGGGGGTGGGGGTAGTGAGGGGGAAGTGTGTTTTGTTTTAGGAGCTACTTAAGAATGTTGCATTATAATAATGCAATTTTTAAATTATCTATCTAGCTATGCCATTGAAGATATTAAAAAAGCTGGCACACGACCCAGTAAGCAGTTTTTTCTGTGCCTGTTGTGTCCAATACAGTTTAAACAAATGCAGATCTACTGCAAAGCATGCAGTGGTCTCAAAAATCTGATATAATCATTCAGCTCCAGTTAAAGATGATGACTTGAAGGTTACAAAGCCAATGTTAGATATGGATGATAGGGATTGGGAATTAGGAGGCGAAAATTTTAAAATCAAAGAAATATGCAAGGTAATTTTTTATTTCATCTTAGGATATTAAAATTGAGTATTGGCGTGGCCTGATCTTTTTCTTTAATTTTAAAACCTCAACTTGGTGTAAAGCCCATGGAAACTTTGGACAGAATCTCTTCCTGTCAGCTTTGCCTTTAACTCTCATCCAGCCCCATCATTTGGCCCTTCTCATGACAGGAGGTGGTGGGAATCTCACCTGTATCTCACCTGTAGCTTTGAAGTGAGCTCTGGAAAGCTGGGATTTCAAAATGTGCAACTTTAGCACATTAAATTGTGTCTATTTATATTAGCCTATAACATGACGAGAAATTCTGAGACTAATCTCCTAACAATCTGCTGTTCAATTGTCTGAATAGTTCAGTTATCTCTTCTTTATTAATTTATCTAACTACATTAATCAATTTTTTAATGGAAAAGGTAACCAAGATAGGTTTTATATTTTCAGAAAAAAGGTCATCTAGACTAAAACCATAATTCTGCTTGCTAAGAAACTCTTTTGTGCAACAAAATATTTGGGTCTCAGGACATGTTTGCTTACCCTGACATAAAAGAAACCCCACAAGAAGATTATTGTATTTATCTCTCAGAAATCTGCATAGTTTTTAAGTAGAATGCAAGTTATCTTCAGAGACTTAGTGGTAAGTAGCAAGTTGGGGATATCCAGGGTCACAAAATCATGATTTTCTCATTCCTATATTGCCCAGTTAGTGTGAATGGCTCTTTCAGTCCAAAGTATACAAAAAAAGATGAATTATAATTTGTTTGTGGACCATTATTTATCATTGCTGCTCTTGATGATCTGCATTAATGAAAAGAATATTGAAAAAAACATACAGATAGCTAACCCAATTCTCTTTTAATGCAATATCTAATTAAATCTTTATTGAGATGTGAGAGCTGTGCAACCACAAAAGAAAAGAAAAAATAAAACCAGGAGTGGTTGTACCTTTATATCTAGACACATGTTGGGAAAAATCTGTGCATAGAGAGAAAATGTACAGTCTTTCTTGTGTCAGGTCAGGTAAAAGATTCTGACTAACCCACAGGTCTGTCCTGCAAATATTAATGCATGTAGTAGGATTATGGAAGTGAATGGTTCCCTTACATACATTGATTTCTCTCCTATGCAGCTTAAGGCATACACACCTGCAAAATTAAAGCCTGTATATTCAAGTCTCTTTCAGCCACTGTGAGAACAAGAAAATTAATGGAGCTAAATTTTGTGCAAATAATTTGGGACTTTTCAGGGCATTTTCAGTGGACATTACCGGGTTCCAATTGGATTTTGTAATGATGCATTTTGAGGATAACTAAGCTGTGGTTCGGGAGATTCGTGCGGTTCACAAGTGGTTCAGGTTGTGGTTGGAGCCCATGAAGAGCCTCATCCCGTGGGCATCAGGGGGAATCTGCAGCTCTGTCTCCCTGTACATCTCCACCATAACTCCTGCCCCTAGGAAGATCTCAGCAAGTGTTTCAGGTGCAGAAAGTCTGCCTTTCATGTTTTAAGACTGTGTTTTACTGGTATGCATACATGAACGTGCCTTACCAAGTAACCTGTGCTTACAAATGTAAAATCTCACCACTGGTTCTGTCGATTTGCACAAGACTATGTGGACTATTTACCTTCTTCACACTGAATAAGGTAACCAGAATGGAAAAATACTTAATTGGTTTTTTTTTGTCACAGAGGTGCAATGTATGATGAATGTTTGGATAATGGTTCTATGGCTTATTATGTAGAGACAACCTCATACTAATATTACCTCAGTAATAATTTTTTACAGTTTTGAAGCTTGTAGAATAGCAGTTTTCCCTTTTACAGCCCTAGGAGTTAACTGAGAAATGGGGGAAACCCCCCTATCCAGAATACAAGTTATCTTGTATTTTTGCAAACGTATATAATTACTGATGTGGGTGTTCCCACATCTTAGAATGGAAAAATTGCTTGCCAAGATTGAAAAACCATAGTAAGCAATATAAATGATTTCTTTTGCACACCAGCATTTCTTGCTGAGACAAGTGAACTGGAACTGTGTTTAAAACCATATAATTATACTCCTATATATCATTTATTAAATCAGATTTCCCCCACCCTCTTTTCTTTCAAGTCGCTTCTGAAAGTGCTTTTCTTCCAAAAGGCCTGTTAGCTGGGGTCCTCCCCTTTGAAGAGCTCTTTTCAAACAATGGAAATGAAGAAAAATGGAAACAGCTCATCGAGACCCATGTGCCATGTTGTCCCTATACCATCATTGCTTGAATCATTGTTTTAGCTCTAGCGCCACTGAAGTCTGCTTGGGTTAGACATGAGCTGATGATATGAACCCGGGCATCCATGGATTCTACAGAACATTTTGATCATCCAGCCTGTTGTTCTCCATGACACAGTTTCATCTCTCTGTTCCTTGGTCAGGGTCAGGGCTGCCTCTTCAGAGAGTCCATGGGCTGTAGAAAGATGTTTGTGGATTTCCTTATTTCACACTCATTTCTATGCTGTTCAAAACATAAAGGAGCTGACCGAGTGTTTTCACACCCGTGCAATAGGACTAATGAATGAATTTTTCAAAGTACACAGATTGTATATGCAAAGGTCCAGTACGCAAATCCTGACTTGTTTGTGCCTCAGGTTGTGCATACAAAAAGCTATTTAACTTTGAGCCAATACATCTTTCTTTCCAGCACCCAAACCTCACTCAACCCACCTCCTCTGAGAAAGCCTGAGGAAAAGACTTTATACCACGTTCCAAAAGGCTGGGGAGTAAGGCTGTGTTGGGCAAAAGGGCCATTGAATATGAGCCGGTACCAGCAATGAAAACCTTTGCGACAGTAATCATAGTAGATCAGGATCCTATTAGCAGGGTCCTACCTGCCATGCAATTGGTGTAAGTGTGTGGGGATTGCTAATATTGCTGTTGAATTTGTGGCGTAGGTAGTACCTCTCAAGTTCTTAGAATAGCTTTCTCCAGTTTGTACTGGATATTGCATTCTAATGTGTGGTAGCATCTTTTTGCATTTTCACTGTGTTGTTTGAAAGCCTGAGGTCTTATCAGAACTGTTCTTGCATTCTGAGACCCTTGCATTGCAGACTACAGTCTGGGCAGTGGGTTTTTTTCAGGTTTAAATATGATTTCGTATGAGCAGAAGTTGTCAGTATGGCACTTCAGTTTCCTCTTTAGGCTCGCTTTTTCCTTTGGTCATT
Organism: Psilopsiagon aymara; assembly: GCA_024733675.1. NCBI lineage: Eukaryota > Metazoa > Chordata > Aves > Psittaciformes > Psittacidae > Psilopsiagon > Psilopsiagon aymara. The sequence goes on from JANRGW010029103.1 coordinate 52,770, forward strand.
CTGTAAGTTAACTGTTGCTGAGAAAGGAAAGTTGTCTGCTAAGGATTTGATGCATCAAGGGAAGAAATTCTTTTATAACTCACTGGTATACACATATGATGAAGATGAGTTAGATTTTAGTCTAAATTTCACTTCCCTTCCCCATGCCCCCGCTGTTTTCCCTCTTCAGTATATTCTTCCCTCCTATCCTTTTTTTTTTTTGTCACTTTCTGTTTTCTCTCCTTTTCTCCTTTTAATCCTTCTGAAGTGCTGTTGAGCAGTGCTCCAGTTCTGGTTGAACTCTTCAGTTCTGTGGTACTAGACTAGAACTCCAACAGTTTTCATGTGGTGCTGTTGTTTCCAAGATGTCTAACTTCTACTCAAGTGCTTAAGAAGATGTAGTTTAGAATGTTTTCCTTGTGGTTTAATTATATTTTTTTTAAGGTTAGGTTGTTTTGTACTACTTTTTTACTGTGTGTTTTAACAAAATGAATATGAAATGGAACAAAGCACCATCATCTAAAGGAAGATGCTGAGAAATATGAGAGTTATTTATGCTGATTGTTATTTAGTGAATAACTGTCATACTCAGGGCCATCATAGGTAAGGAACTATTCACTCTCATGAAAAGAGGTACAAGCCTTGCAAAATAGAAAGAAAACAAACCTAGCATTAAGAAAAACAAACATGCACTGGGTACCTGCCATGGTCAGAAATCTGCTGAATTTACTGCAAGGTTTGCCATAGGAAAAGTTATAACACATTGTTCTTTTATTGTATTTTATGCCTTTTATTAGCTTGCAAATCTAATTAGGAAACCAATTGGCACACAGTATGCAATGACGGAAGCAGTACCACCTATTCTTGCTGCAGCTTTGGCTTTTCTTTATGGGTGGTCTTTGTTCCTAAAGGCTTATATGAATACCACATATTAGCTGAGCTGGTTCTCCCTTGATGTCTGTGTTGTATTGTACACATGTTGTCACTGTTTGACACTTAAACAATCCAGATTCTTACCCAGCCCATATTTAGTGCCATAATAAACTTTGAGCATATGTTTGGGAGGGCAATAGTAACATTCATCACTGTAATGTGACATACAAATAAGCACTACTGGAGAGTGTACATGCCTTCAGAGGGCAGAGCTGGACAGGAAGGTATGTGCCAAAGGGATGTGGTCATCTGCCTTGCCCCTACTGGGCTTTTTTCTTCTTTGCCTTGTGTCAGTAAATCAAAATGCTTATTGAAGTGACCTACAAAACTCACCCTCTACATATGACAAACACACGTTGTTACAAAACTTTGCTAGTGAAACATTTCCTGTTTGGGGCTTTGGCTTGACAAACAGTAGGTATAAGGCATAAACCATTCCTCTTCTTTCTTCATCTCACTTGCTCTCTCTTTCAGCAGGGAGCTCCGTGGAGGCCTGGTCTGAAGCACTGATGTGGCAGATGTGGTGTACCAATGCTTCCTATTCCTGTGAGTCTCCTGTTGTTTTTGCAAAATTCTTGTATTTTAATGGTTTTGTTTAAGTTTTGGGTTTTGTTTGGGGTTTTTTTCTGTTTCAGAGTTGGTTTTTTGAGGTGGCTTTGGTAGAAATTAAGAGGGAATCACATATGAAGGGCTTCAGGATTTGACTAGTCCCTTGCTCTGTCTGAGCAAGACTAGAGGCTTACAACAGATTTATAGTGTGTCCATATCCTGTTGAGTAAACACATTCTGATTCAACGAGAGCTTTGTCTGAACAAAGACAGAAAAGTTGAACCTTGAACAAGGAAATAATTTATGTAAGACTTAATGAATATGTAATGTGGAACGTTAATTATAAAAAAGAGGGTATCTATTTTGATGGCCTGCCTTGAAGTGACAGATCATCTGTCTCCTTGGCCTGAGGAGGACCATCAGCTTGCTAATTACAGACGTATATCAGTCCAATGAGAGTATCCTCATGTTGTACTGATAGCTCTTTAAAGAAACAGATGTTACAGATGAGAAAATATGTGTAAAACTGAAATAAGATAAAAAACATCTGCCTTTATTGATTTGATTAATACTTGAATTTTGTGTTATTCAATATCACTGAATGCAAGTTAATTATTAAATAGAGTAGGAAGCAAAAACCTCTGAGAGTTGGTTGTTTGTGATAGAAACACAATTGTTAAGATGATATTCCTATATTTGATGTAAAGACTTTGGTAGTTCCTTGTGCTGAAGTAGTATTTCTTTGAAAATAAGTGGCTTTTCTGAGGTAGCCTATCTGCTCTGCACCTGTATGTCCTTCCACACTCTTGGACCATGTGAAAGGAGTCCTCTGCAAACTTGTTCACATCTCCCATGAGGGGCTAGTGAGGTGGCTTCGCAGATAAGAGGCAGCAGATGCAGAGCAAGCTTCTACCACAGTGAAAACTTAAAAATGAAAAATAAAACCAATACACAGCATATTCCAGCACTCAACAGTGGCTTGCTCATGCTATGAACTGAAACAAAATAAAGGTGAAGCTGCTACGTGCTGTCACAATACCACCAATGAACGCCTATTTTAAGACAGATTCTCAGTTTCTCATGGCAAAATACACACGTGTATCAGTGGGATTTTTTCATATCTGACCTTGGTTTGAATTTTATCCACTGCCCTCATTAGGAAAATGGGGGCTAGCACTGTTCACCCTTCTGCCTTTCCCAAAGTGCAAGCATTTGAGGCGGTATCTAGGCCTTGATTTCATGCTCTGCATATGTGCACAGCACGCAAGAGAGCAGAGAATGCACTTGAGAATAAACTGTGTTAGCTCTTGAAGAGAGATTTTAAAGTTTCAATGTTATGGTTGTCTAGTTTGATGTAGTATATGGTCACTGAATTGTATCATTGCAAGAAACATGAGAACAGCAGCATGACCATGAGGTATATTATATTACAGAATGAGGTTACACAGCACCAAAGCACCACCATATTTCAGTAACAAATGCAGCTTCTGGGGAGTTTTGTGATCATTGCCTAAGCTTCACTGCTCCCTAGAAGATGACACTGATTCAGACAGAAAACACTAATTCAGTTCTTGCCAGCAGAGCCAATTGTCTCTCTGATTACATTAGACTGACAACTGGTTTTCAATGTCATTGTCAGCCACAACTTCTCATACATGGTGCAGTGGAGCATGAACCAGACTGCCTTTATTTAATTATTTCTGCCCATTTCTATGTTTGTGAGTAAGGCAAATGTGAGGCTCTGCTCTAGCAGATGGAAAAATGTAGGTGTCTGGATTACAAAATTCAGGCTTCAACAGTGGCATCCGGTATTTTTTAAAGGCAGATCCTGAATGTGTGTGCCATTCTAAAGAATGAATTTGAAGCTATATACATGTTTGGGGTTTTTTTAATGTTGGTTGACTGGAATTGACCTAGGATTTTCTCAATTGAATAATTATAGCATTTAAGATTTGCTGAATATTTTTTTTCTTCTGAATTAAGTTGTGATTCAAGACTGTATGTGAGTTTCATATTGCAGGCACTTGTGGTTTAAAGTTTGCCTTGTGTTGATTGGCGTCATTTGGGCATGCAATCCTTGTGGTCCATGCTGTGCAGGGTTTGGATGAGCATGAAGCTCAGTAGATGTCTCTCCAGCTCAATGCAGGTCTGACAGTGGTCCATGCCAGTGCTCCTGCACTCAGCTGCTGCTGTTGTGAGGGTATGGCAATGCAGAGCATAGTGCATGGGAGCGGGCAGGCAGGCAGGGTGAGAAGGTAGGCTTCAGTCTGCACGCCTTTCAGTCAGCATGTGCAGTGCATTGGCTCTGTGTGATCAAACCCTGCGTGTCCAACCAGCTCTGTTGTTGTTTAACAGGGAGCATTGTCTTTTCTGGTTTGTCACAGCAGCGGTGGGCTGACACCCATTTCCTCCTTTGCAAGTAGACCTTGAGCAGCTGAGACACAGCCCAGTCACAAGCCATCCATAGTGCAGAAAACATCATGTTCTATGCACTGTTGACCTGTGGTTTGTTGTGTTGTCTGCAGCACAGGACTTCCAGTATAACTCTGCTGTACTTACATGATCATGTCTGCAACCAGCCTCTTCCCCTCCCCTCTGCCTCCTTTGCATGTCATTCCATGAAAGAGGTATTAGGGAACTGGGAAATTTCTGCGGGGGTTCAGGAGCACTCTGCAGAGACGCTATTCTTTTGTGCAAGTTTTTCCTATACTACCTCTGGCCCTTGTTCCCTCTCAGCAGAAAAGGGATAAAGTTGCGGGAGGTGTTTTAACTTTTTAAAAATCTTTTTATGCACCTTTTCTTGAATAAAGTTAAGATTTTTTTTCTTTTAATGCTCACTTCTCTGTTAGGGTTATATAAGTATTGTGAAAAATTTCACCGATATTTTTTTAAATGGATCTTATTTCTTGAGGAGCTGTGGGCTTAAGAAAAGCAAGAGATTGACAATAAAATCTAGAGAGGTAATAGCAGTGAAGGTTGCTCTGTCAAATAATATGCTGTTAAAATAGTAATTATTGCATGAGTTTCATATATGTTTATTAGAAATGCCCCAGAATGTCTTAGAAAAGCAGGTAGTCAAGGAGGAACGTCCACAAGCTCCCAGTAGCTCTGTGAAATGTAACTCTATGAAGCGATTGCTGCCAACTCTTTGTGACTCTTCCGTGCCTGCAGAATAAGAGATTTATGTTCTTCATAAACTTGTATCCTTCTGTTTCTGAATTCTCTTCTACTGCTCCCATTGCCCAAAAGTCAAACAAAGCTAACCTCCTCCAGGTCCTAGAGTGAAAAAATGCAAACACGCTGCATTTAAAAGTAGATTTAGCAACTCCGAAGTGGGCGATTTGGTTCCACCCATCAAACCGGAGTTCTCTGATCTAAAGTCAGATGGGTGCTACTCCTAGTGAGTTGTGTGCCAAATCTAATTAAGCTTTGCATAATGTGCATCTTGGGTGATTTGATTTATTAGCTTTGTTTGAAGAAAGTAATAATAAAAAAAGAAAATGGCTTTGGTAATAAGCTGTTTGAATTCCCTGTGCAAGTAGGCACAGTCCCTCCTGAATCTCCCTGAAATGCTCTTGAGGTGCACAGGTTACCTATGCAATGCTGGGAGCTGGTGCAAAGAGGATGTTTGGTCTGAGATCCCACCTCCCTTGCTCTTCTGCCTTCTGTCTCAGCATAGGTGTTCAAGTAGTCCCCACTGTGTGTAATGATTTCCATTTCCACAATGACCTTAAACCCCAGGAATACATCATTTATCTCCATTTGTACCACAGGAACCTAATGTACAGAGAGACTAGAGATGGCTGTTGTTTAGAGCAGCAGAGATACCTGCATTAACACTAAGCATTGGGGTTCACAACTGGAAAAATAGTCCCAGTGCTAGTGTATCAAGGTTGGTTTTCATACCTAAACCAGCTCTTATGTATCTCTGTTAATCTGAAGTGTGTAGGTTAGACATGTCCTGCTGCCTAGATACCCAGCACCTCCAGTGTTATTGATTCTTATGGATCATGTTATGGTGGTTGGCCAAGTTATGGTGATTGGCCGTTGTGTCCTATCCTGCAGCCTTCCTGAAGCTGGGTCTTACTGTTGTAATGCTGGCTGGCTGTCATGTCTTTGGTATCTTGTGCTTCATGGATTACAGAGGATTTCCTGCAGGGCTCCTAATAAAGCTAGCTCTTATTCTGGCAAGGTTCCTTTTTCTCCTCTAGCCCTCAAAGCACCAACTCATAGGTCTAGTGCAGCACTACGTTTATACATACCAATATATTGCAGTGCTGGTGTTCATCACACAACATGGAAAGGCTTGCTGGGAAATGCACTGAAAATTGACAGATACTGCTTGATAGGCTGCAATAACTGCCCCAGGAGCAGTTGGAAAGGCAGTTGCCTTGGGGTCAGATCAACAGTGATATTTCAGCATAGATTTTGTGGTAATTTGAATGTGAATATGGGACAATAGCGCTGCGGACTTGGATGCTAAGACCAATCATACTGCTTAGTTGTGGCAGTCATGAAAACATAACCAAGGTTTGCACATCTGCAACGTCTATTCAGTTGCTGTTATTTATTTCCAGGGAAAATGTCTGAAAATTTTACTTTACATTTACAGTGACCTTGAGGACTAGCAGTTCACAGTGCCGTTGTGTTATCCTGAGGTAGAATGAATTACTTTAAGACACCCTACTCTAGTAATGCTCTTATCGGAGTATGAAGGAAAGTGATGTATGCTTATCTTGCTCTTTTCAGGATGATATCTTAGACATTTTCAAGGGTTATTGCTGCTTATAGTTTGGAAAATGGGAATTAGTAAGCGTCTGTGTCTTCAACAGCGCTATTTCATGCTACTGAATCAATGCAAACAATAGAATCATAGAATCATAAAATAGTTAGAGTTGGAAAAGGACCTTAAGATCATCCAGTTCCAACCCCCCCTGCCATGGGCAGGGACACCT